>OZ026835.1:7070592-7346370 GCA_964023205.1 Lutraria lutraria
ATTGAGTACGATTTGAGTTAACAATCTTGGAAATAATCAAATTATACAGCCTCTACGTTACGCGACTCAAATGACAATATCTTAGGATCGGTTCCCTTGTTGACAGAAACCTATCTATGAGTTTCTCCGGTGTTAAGCGCTAGAGGCAAAAGGTTGTTGTTTAACTCATAGAATATATTTAATTAGTGTGTTTCAAACACCTAGATGAACGTAGAATTCTAATAATACCGTGTGGTTCCTTTCTATACAGAAAACTAATAATGCGCTATGACTTCTGTTTTGTCATTGAATATACGTAGTACCGTGCTACAGTTGAAACAATCTAATAAGGGTATTAAGGCCCGAAAAGAACAATCAAATTGTTGCTTGACTCAAACAATTAGTGTGGGTTGGTCAGAAAACTTTTCGTTTTTTTAAACAGATTTTATGAAAAAACAAATTAAGATTCGTCGGAAATTATAATATTACGTTGGCTTTTGCCGTTAGAAAATATTTGGTTAGTGTCAGAACCATCGTAGGCCGGGTACCAAAACACGACCATTTATTCATTATTCAGGAAGAGGATTCATACACTAGGCATAGATAGCTTGACTCATTAAAAGGATTCCATGTTCTACTCCGGCATTTTCTGCAAAGTTTGAAAGGTATTTGCCTTTAGCAGAGGGCAGTAAAAATAAAGGTCGCGTGAATACAATCAATCACATGTACGGCTTTGAGCATTGGTACCGAGGTACCGAGTAAACTGGTCGTGTGCAATTCCTGCATTTGGTTAATGAAAATGATATTGTCTGCACGTAGTTTATAAAAAACAGTTTATAAAAAACTCTTACCGTATCTAATATACTCCGTGCTAAATTCATATGATATGTTAAATCCTTTTCGATCGAATTTGTAATCTGCTATATTATGTAATGAACTTTTATCAAAACTAACACGCCCACTTCGAGTCACAAATTCTATAAATAGAAATTCTCTTGATGAAAACAGTATGACGTCATCATATTTGCCGCAGAAAACACCGATGTTCTCCGCATAGCTGTGGTATCGTCCATCTTTGATAAGAACATAGTCAAAGGGGCAGCTGAAATATAAATTTGGAAAAGGTGTCATCGGTCGGCAAAACTTATTTTAAAAAAATACATAAATCTAGAAGCCATTAGAAATATTGCGTTGTCTGTAAAAGCATTATGTTGTCTTAAGTGGAAGATCTGCAAGAGCTTCGTTCTAAATTATTATTCAGCATAACTGTTAAAACACAAAACTAACGCCATTTAATACCACAGATTTATCATTAACAGTATAATCTGAAAGTCGCTTTGCTAAAGTTTAGTATACAGTACGAAATTCTGGATGACCGTAACGCGATACATGGAGTATGTCGTGGTTTATATGGTTACCGTATGACTGCTTTTACAGGATTCCATTATTTTTGCATAAAGGTAAGACTTATACAAGAGAGCCATAATGGTCCTGTAAACTGAATATTAGTAATTACTCAAAGATGTTACTGTCCAAGTTTATGAGAAGAAAATATCTAAAGGCATTTCTTTTTAGCTCTAGCGGCTCCTGAAAGGTATCAACTGGTTTAATATTATCAAATGTCTATAGGAATGTTGCACGACAAATTTTAAGAAAATCTGCCCAGTTCGCCCGGTGGAGATGACAACAGTGGTCTCCCGACAACGGGATGATGAATGACATAAGCAGGCGTATCACCCTAGCCATACTAATAGCACACCATTAAGGTTCTGATAAGCTTGAAATGAAACTTACTAATCGTCCCCATGAAAAATTGAGAAATCGATGAACTTTATTTTGATCCTTTCTCCAGGATTGCCGTGAAATTCGTATTTACAATGAAGGTTGTTGGGATACGTTCCTGGATAAGTAGGGGACACGATGAACCCTTTACGTCGCTCATTGCTATCAATCTTGAAGTCGCAACTGTTAGGAGTCACAAGGGTACCTACATTGTAAACGGCTGCAAAAAAAAGATTTTAGTGACATTATATAAAAATCTACTGTTATGCAGTATTGCGAAAAGAAAAGCATTGAATGAAGAGCCGTTGGTTTCTTGTACAAAGGCTCCAAATTCGTCACAACAGTAAATATAGGAGTTCAAACCAAATACATTTCATTACTGGATCTCCTATCAATAAATCAATTTGCACACATTTTTCTCGAGCATTATATATCATGAAAGGTAAGTCATCGGATGTATCAAACAAGGCAGCTTTATTACATAATGCTTCAAGATGCACTAAATAATGTCATAATATCATGAAACGTTATGTCGATATAGTCCGGCCTAGAAGAAGCCAAAAAAGTAAACATACGTCACTTTATACACTAATTAGAAACCCAATTAGAAAAGAAAGAGAGGCTTCTATATGCTGCTTTTGAAACATCTTATTACTGTAATTCTTGGAATTTACTGATGAAAATTTATACCACAAGTTTCAAAACAGATTATTGGTTACCTTTTTTGTTGGATTTACCGAGAAACAAGTATCTTCATAGGCCATTGTTATTTATAGACGCTGTTATGTTGTGATTTCAAAGAAGAAGCAAAACATCAGCAATAGAATGAATCAACATACATTTCCTTTCTTTTTCATTGCTTTAATGTTCAAAAACCTTGGCTCTTAAATGATCAAATCAAGGTACAAAGTATTGACGGCAGAAGACATAAAATGTGTTTAAATAGCTGGTTTGTTTTCATTAGCTCACGCTTGAAGGCGAAATAATTACTAGAAATCGTTCAATTATAGAAATGATTCGACGGATAAATCGTGTTAAACTGGTTACAATACCGTTACCGAATCTAACTAACACAAGTTTGTATAGCTTTCGGAGAAATTAAATACAACTAGAACGAAGAAAGAAACATAATGAAAACATACATTCAAAAGGCTAGATTTGTTGTTGATGAAATGTAAACACTTCTTGATTCTGATAAGATTGAGTAGGAAAGCCTTAGGATTATGTATTTTATTTTAGGATATTTCTCGTTATTCCAAATTATTTTGAAGTACTAGTATTAGAAAGTCACACGGGAGTAATAAAGTGGTTAATTTCAAAGAATCCATAAATGTAGATATTTATATTTTGTAAACAATGCAAAACAGGCCGTAGCGCATGTCGCATCCTAAAGGGTACCTTTCGAAGACAGTTCCTCGGGGTAGCTCTATTATGTGAATGGCACTCAATGGCAAACATGCTTAATTATTTGGGAGGTGCACTCGAAAGAATCCCTATAGGGCATGCGGACATACTTCACAACAACTGTCAAACGACTTGACATGTGACCGTTTTTAAGGGATTTGGAATGCGATGTGAAAAACCTGCAAAATCAGATTGAAAATAGAATTTCTTTTTAAGATTTTTTTTATTAAGAAACCAAAAATGAATATTAAAAAAAGATTAATCAAAGAAATTCATAAATAATAAAATTAATGATTAAATGAATGAATTGATTGATTAGTAAAAACAATTCTCCTAAAAGAAAAGAGTCAAATTGTAAAAAAAGAAATGTAATTAATGTCACCAGTATCATAATTGATTTTGTAATACACTTACAGGCGTCGATAAATGAAAATGTTCCATTGAATCCGGCGTCTGTTCTTGATTCGTCTGAGAAGAAGATGATGATAATGACATTGTTAGTAGAGATAAGCGACTTAGGGAGATCGTCCTGCGAATTGTCCCCACAAAACCGCCCCAACATCTCAGCATCCAATAAGGGGTCATTTACATTACTAAGTTGAATATATACGTCGATATAGTCATTCCGACAACTGGAATAGAAAATAAGGCGTTAGAATTAATTAAACAATACCTTCAGCGAAATATATCATCCTATTTTTTCAGAGGCGTGGGTAAAGGCTTATTCTCACTAATACAATTATCGTTTTGCAACGATGTGTAACATCGCACTAACAGCTAACACGACCATTTTAGTGACTTTCCAGCTTAAAAAAACAGTGGATAAACACCACAGGCTTACGTGATAAACTAGCTGGAAGGCCCTTTCACCTGAACTATTGTCCCGGTTCGGATTTAATTTCACAGCGTTAATGGGCTAGTCAGACCACATCTAAAACAATTACAGACGAGCCTCACTCAGCGACCGTTCAAATATTAAGACAACTTCATGATATCAACTAGTTTTCAATAATATACACATAAAAACCTAAAACAGAAAATGTACGTAAAG
Source organism: Lutraria lutraria (assembly GCA_964023205.1). Taxonomy (NCBI): domain Eukaryota; kingdom Metazoa; phylum Mollusca; class Bivalvia; order Venerida; family Mactridae; genus Lutraria; species Lutraria lutraria. Next base: position 7,074,809 of record OZ026835.1, read on the forward strand.
ACATCCTTAAAAATTAGGCCACCAAAATGTTAAACAGTGGGAATGTGAAATAAATTTGTGAGCAATTTACCAGCTTTTACTGGAATCATTCAAATGTTATCTAGTTTGGAATATAGATATAAAAGGAGTCTATGAAAATTTTAAAACAAAGAAAATTCCTATCCAACCCAAAATGCCACCGAACCAAATTCCAAACATCCCCGGGGGTCAACTTAACATTCAGGAAGACATAAAAATAGGAATAAACACAAAATCCAAAAGGAGTAGAGCCACACTGTCATAACGGTCAGCAGCGAAGCCACAGACGATCTGGACACGTTTCGCGGGATAAAAAAATAGCTTCTGAATGGAGAACTTAGTGAGACAGTTGTACTGACAGTACGTAAGTACCTACCGATAACAAAGGTAACAAAGGTGCAATAAATGTTTGGTGCAATAAGAGACGTAATCTTAAAGGAGCAACTTCCGATCAGACTATCGGATGCAAATGAACTCTCTCTCTACATTGTTTTATCAAATGAACTCTCTCTCTACATTGTTTTATCAGTGATAGACATACAGTGAATGCTGACTTATTGTACTGAATCTATAAATAGCTGAAGCAGACGATGGGTTTAAACCATATAAACTCCTCCCTCTAATTCAAATTTGAATTTATGTTATGAATTGTTTTGAAAATATAAGAACCTAAATCTTCATACATTTTGAAATTTCTTATCTGGACTGATAAAAGAATCATTTAGCTTCATTCAGAATTTTTTTTCAGTGATTAAAATCACCCTTTAATATCAGATATTTTAAAAAATCTCTCCCTGACCTGAAAACAGTTTAAAAATCAAGGGAACCACCCACCAGCCATTACCTCCTTTATATACCCCAGTTGGGGGTTTAACTAAACGTGACAAAAATACCAAACCTAGTATTTTGTCGGTTTCCTGAAATTACTTGCAATAGATGAAATAATTGCTCTTGAAATTCAATCATTACAAACGTTAACAAGGAGTTTAAGTGTCAATAAACACTGGTAATGTGATTATCACCCTTCTTTTGAGAACTGAAGTTGAAATCATTCGATTTAGATTATAATTTAGGTCATGCAGAAATTTGTCTATGGTTCAGAAAATTGTATTTGCACACTTTCATCAGAAAAGGACATTTTAAGACATACCCAATGGAAAGTTCACATTATCTATTTCCTTATGTACACGGAATAGGCTAAAACGATCCGTGGACAAAACATCAATTTATCATTTACATAAACCACTACAGTAACAGTTACTACAAACAACTCCTTTCTTATTAGTCTGCGAACATGTCGTAAACGTTTATACGTAAACCTATCTCAGATAATCATGGGACACCAGACCTTCAGTTCTAGACAGATTTTCTCTTCAAGAATACATAAAACATCTACAGATAGAGAAATAAATACGCAACTTGAATGGAAACAAGTCTAAATAACGGATCAAACCCAAGGAATTGACGCCACTCAGTCAATATGGCGACATTTCAATCAGAACAATGATGGGCCCATTTATAACGAAGTTATTTATGGCCAAATTAGCTGAAATGATTACAATCCTTTCTAAATCTTAATACATTATAGTCAAACCTGAGTTAATGACCTCACTGTTCTGAAGGCATAACAGCTTCAAATACCACCCAGCCAATAGACATACCGGGTCTAAGATAGCATTCGAGCTACAAACTCATACCAAAGGTGTCATGTTGTATTTTGTTTCTGCAATATATCTTTAGCAGCAGGAAATAAGATCTAAAGGTAATTTAAGTAATTCTCTCAGGACAAACAAATGTTTGGGTGAGGTTAAATTAGTTAAAATATGTTATCAAGCTCAGATAACCTTTGAACTTGGCTACAGTTTGTTTTCAGATCTTAAATAATCGCATTGGATATCTAACAAGGTATTTACTTTAAATTCAAAAAAGCAACTTACTCGGGTGACATGCCTTGTAGATCAAACTTTTTGAAATTTATTTGGACACGTTCAGTTGTAAGGCCGACAAATTTGTACACGCATCTTTTGTTGTTAGGATACGGTGAAGGCCATTGCGGAGAACTAAAATTACCTCCCTTTGTGGCGGTGCTGCTGTACGTGACGTCACAATCTAAAAATATAAACCAATCATATAATAAACATTAAAATTTCGAGACAAGGAGCTAATTAGTATAGTTTACATCTAAGAAGCATACAGTGTCCTATCTTTGTTGAGTTTATTTCATATTCATTTCACTGTTTCACTTATGAACATATGATAATCGGAGGTATGGATTTCAGCTTATTTTCCATAAAGATAACTACATTATCGACTGCGGCAATAATTCTGTGACAGTTATGGGCAATTTTGTATGATGTGGCTTCATCAAGACGACAGTACGAAGATATTTATTGTTACAAAAATACACAAAACAATAATCTTTCGTCAGGCCGCTTCAAAGCAGTAAACCAGTATAAAATTCAGAAACCTACAATAAAATGGAATTCTGATTAATTTAATCTGACAATATTCATTTATGCTTACAATATGTCGATGAACAATAGGAAACAGTTTGTAGAAGATACAAGAGCCCTGATTTACGTCAACTGATGATCATACTTAACTTGCATGAATATCATCAAAAAATCATAAAAATACGTAATCATAAAGAAGCCAAGTTAATAGCAAACTAAAAATAACAGCATTTGGAGATAAGCCATACTTAGACACGTGTCTTTAAATATAACTGATAGAAGTTAGGCTAAATGTAGGTCCCATTTAACCAATTCATAGTTATTTTCTTATGTTGGTCTCCTGTTACAAGCCTGTTTAATGTTCGAAACGGTGTTAATACTCTGCGATTATTCCACCATGAAACATCACTAAACATTATTCCTTGTGTAGCTTAAATTTGCTACAAGTAAGAGAGAACCATTATTGCAAATAAGATTGTTTAATTTGAAATGTACCTCAATCTGAAACGGCTGTAAAACTAGTAGAATAATTGCATGGAAAGCATTTAAAGCCACGGAGAAGGAACTAAATTAATGCACCAATTTAATTTTACGAACCCATCGATTCACCTGTCAGGGAGATAGAATATTACTCCTCTAAGAAATACCGAAGTAAAATTGAGTTTCTCAACATTTTGATGGTTTTCTTGCAGTTATGTCGAATCGTTACAAACACTTTGGCGTTTATTCGACACCGAAGTACAATTATACAATATTGAGACAGTTTCGGAATCGATGCTTTTCGATTTCAAACATTTGGCTGAAAACAGTTGGCTCTGGGCTATTCTTACACTAATATACAGATCGTTTCATAGACAGCGAATCCTTTTTATAAGGCATTGGGATGGTTTGAGGAATTCGTTGGTAAAATATACAGGCAGCGGGTGTCTAAGTGGACAATCCAAGATTCTATGCTGATCTAAGACATATTTGCTTATTTAAATCTAGTCTGGTTTAATCAGTCTCTGTGTTGTTAATCTGTCTGTATATCGTTCCATCTTTAAATGTCATCTGGTAACAAGCATCAAAATCCAATAGCTAATGCTCGTGTCATCATCTGACCTTTAATACAACAGTATACGGATGTATAGGTTGGAAGACCACACATTTATATTGATTTGATTTCGTGCTGAACTGGTACCTTGTCCACAGATGCGCAATGCGGACATTTTCCATGTGTTCGAAGAGTTAACGGGAGCCAGTGTTGAATTTTAATCAGAGCGTTTAAAAGACCGGATCCTAGTATAATACATAATAGATAATCAAAAATAACACAAAAAGAGGAAATTATGGGTTTAGAACCAAATTGAATTTTCTCTGGCCCCTTAAGTTGGTTCATACTTCATGTCAAGATGTAGGTATATGTAGTCACCTAATGCACTTGATGAGGGAGTGTTTACTGTTTATTCCTAGTAGGAACGTTGCATTAGGGATCATGAATATTCTCCCCAGAATATCTACATCATTGTTTCAGTGGGTCTTACTGAAGGACCTTCTGATATAGACAATGTACCCGATACGGGACTCGAACCCGCGACCTCCTGCTTGCAAGTCAGATGGTCTACCAACTTAGCTAATCGGACTGTTTGATGTCACAACCGATTTATTCATACAAACACTATATATACCATACTGCTACATTTCATTGAATTCTTTCTTAATAGCCTGCATCTAAATCGCAGGCCTGCTTGTCTAAGATTTTGTTCCATATCCCATTTAAATGACATTATAGACACATTATTTATTCTTCTGTCTCATATTTGGTTTACAAAAAAAAACGACATGGTGAACCCCCGTAGATTTAAGGTCTTCTATTATTAAGTTTTGTGGTGTTATCTTAGAATAAATGACTACGACAAAGACAACTACACTAAGTATAGAGCCGAGACAGAACTTTATAAATGCCCGTTTACCCTATTATACGATACATTATTGAAAACAATGCGGTAAGATCATAGGACATTAATATTGCGACAGCATCTTCAGTATTAATCTCAAGACAGCGATGGAAAAAAAATTCTTAACTACATTTGTATAGTCAAAGTACATTGCATCATCGTTCGAGTCACATTCACATTTTAGTAATATCAGCTAACTTTTTTTATTATAGAGCTTAGAATTACGTAATTATGGCCAAAACAAAAAAATCGTATATGGTCTCCTGCGTATCCAAATTGGCTAGGTGCGCTTAAAGATTCTACAAATGAAAAGGTATAACAGTAGTTTTGTACGAAACGTACCTTCAAAATACAAAAAATATATATACATGTATTAATATGAAGACAAGGAATAAATTACATTTTGCGTCCTATAGAACATTGTCTTGGTAAAGTAACAGCAAATGTTATTGTTTAGCCAAAGCATATACGACCGTAGAGGCAAAACAAATAAATAACACATTCAGTGAATTTTGAGATTAATACCACCCGTGGACAAAGACCTCCAAATGAACAAAGACACCACTTTATCACACGTTTCGACATATAAGATTGATCAAACACATTCATTTAGAACAATTATCTATTAAGTCCATTTTGTCTTACTTTGTTGTTTTAATACAAAAGTTATACATTATCTGTGATGTCATTAAGTTTTGCTCCAGTTATAAGCTGATTCAGCGTTTTTAAACAACGGTACCAGCATCATGATATTCAAATGCTTCGGTTTTGTTCGCTGTATTTTCAGAAAACCGTCGGGTAAACATTGAATAGAGAGATACCGAAATTTCATAACTTCTAATCATTGCAAGCTTCAAAAACAATTAAATTCGATACACAATTTCCTCAACGTAGTTGCATAGTAAATTTTGATTATCCAACTTTTTGATTTGTTGTTTAGATACTACAAAATACTCGCAATTTTTATTTGATTATAAAAGATGCAATTCAAACATTGCCCAATAATGTGACGTTTAATTTGAATTTAATGGTTCCATTTCGATCAAAATAATTAAAAGTAATGGACTCGGAGACTACATTAACATGTCTGGGCTGAGAAGTCTGAACAATACGCCATCTTTATTTGTCCACGTGACTTCTATACACCCTTTTGCAAAACAAATGGTGTATAGATATATTGCACCGATACAAAAATGTTATCCACCTTGAACTAGTCTTAAAATCGAGGGCTCAACGCAACACTGTCGTAACTTGTTCTTATTTCAATATTAGTTACGACACTGTTGCACTGAACCCTCGAAATGTCTTGTTTAACTGCCCATTCGATAGCTATTGTCATTTCAAGGTCGCCTCAAAGAGGAGATACAGGATATCCTGGCATTTGTATCCCTACTCTTGTATCGAATAGTTTCCATGGTTATTTATCGTGACCGGTGTAAAGTACCGTTACAAGTCTTGCCAGTTTCCTGCGACATTCTTAACACTGTACTTAACTTGGTAATTAGGATGAGGGCTCTGATAAAGCTTCCCTAAACATTCGGCCCATATTCGAACCCACGACCTTCAGTTCTGTAGTCCAGCGAGTTACCACTACACCGCCGAACATCCTCAACAATGTATTTTAGTAGGTACCTAGAGTACGAAATATTCAACATTGAGATTTAAGATAGGAAATTAAGCAGCAGGTATATAGCACCCAAGATAATTTCTCACAATTCCCTTAAGTATGTCTTAAGTTAGTAAGACCCAACTTAATGAATATAATAACAAGGACGTCAAACAGATATGAAATAGATCCTTATTCATGCTTTAATAATTAGTTTTCTTCCCTAACTACCATTGCTGGGAGTAAAACGGTAATATCAAACCAAACACATTAAGGATATTCTAAAAGTCATGTTTGAACTTAGTGACACTTCAAATGATATTTTCGGGCGACTTTAAAGAAACGTACAGATAAAATGCTAAAGTTGACAATATATATGAAAGAAGTTGTACTTCTCTTCTTTTGAGATATAAATAAGATATAAAGTGCAGCCTCGAAGCTATTGAGACCAAATTAAATTAACTTTGACATTTAAACTAAGGCTCAGTATATTGGTCGTGTGTGTATGTGTTTTATCGGAACGTAGATAATCATTCAAGGAACAGTTTACATGCACATCTAGTAAGAAAGGGGGATTTTGAAAACAGCCAAAAAAGTCAAACGTCAGCCGATTCTACCGACGTCTGATAATAAAGAAATTAACTATATAACTAAGCAGACGATATCCCAAAATATACGTCATTACTGGCCTCAGACAGTAGCTAGGAACAATTTAATACTATCCGGGGAAGTTGCAGTTTTTTCTTTTCAATAATGCTTGCAACTACTGGGAATTCAGTTCAGTTCAGTGCGAAATTATTTATGTACCATGTAAATGAGTTGGTAATTTTTCTATTGTACAGTAGAACCTTCATATTAAAACAAGCATCAAGATAATCAAGGGTTCAAAATACTGCAAACTGGGTTGTAATACCCCCGTCTCCCCGGACTCGCGTCCTTACCGCATGTTTATTATTATTAGTTATGCAACTTTTATCAAGATTAGAAGCAAACATGCGGATTGTAGCCTTATAAGAGTTTGTAACGTTTGGGCTTATTTGTGCCATTCTTTGACATTTCAAGGAAAGCCAGTATCACTAACATATGAGGAGATGTTATCATTTTCATAATTAGACTGGCAATATTGTTCTTGACGCAATGCCTGCGAAATCACATCCTGACGCCGTAAAATGGCCGATTAATGTAAAGCAGTATACTGGATGTCGTAAAATCATGACATATTGACGATCTGGTGCCCAACATTTTTGGGTCAATAGAAGACCCGTTATATACCAGAATAGCAGATGTCCGTATTTCTGTTTCATATGTCAGTTGAAGCATGGAAAAGTTTCCGTCATTTCAAAAACTGTAACGGGGTGACTGTAAATTTTACCCATTTCATACAATAAGTGGGTACTCATTAGAAATGCAGAACAAAAGTTTGTGCTTCATGTTTGTTTATACATCACCCTAAATCTCCCAAAAATGAATTAAGTCCCTAAAATGACATTCAGTGTGCTTTAAGATGCTTGTTATTAAGAAGAAGCGTGTCTATTTTTGTGGTTGTACACACTCTTTTTGCATAAAAATCAATATTTTCCTAAACATTACTAGTGTTATGATAATAAACAAACACGCTTCTTCTTAAAGCAAGGCTAATCTGACAAAAGTGCAAAATTAAAGAAAAACAACAACAAACAATGCATTTGTCTTGAAAAGGTATATGACGTATAAGAATAAACATCCAGCGTAATTTAAAGGCCATGTCTCCAGATTTACTCACTTTAATTTTCAAAATCTATTGATTTGCATATCAATTTCTTGCTTTGGTCGTTTTTGGTAAACAAACAAGGAAAGGATCTGGTGTTATAGTAAGATTATAGTTATTTGGTTTTAGTTTATAGGTACATAAAGAAGTGTTTCCCAGAAACATCCACAAACCTTTGTCATAAGAATAACACTTGACCCAAAAACCCAGTAACCCAAAATTTAACTAACAGAAACAAAGTAGGACGATCTCCCAAGAGTACCGCTTTGGAACTGCTGACACTTGTTTAGAAATAAATACCCGATATGCCTTGATATTGGTAAGATCGACCGTGGTGGGTGGGGTATTTGTTTTCTAAACAAGTGTCTCTGTTTGGAACAGCCGGCGGCAAATATACAAAAAGGTTACACTGCTTTGTAAGTACCCAAACCTCACACTTTACTTAAGAGGGTAATATAATTACGTACATGGGTTTTTGATACATAAAATCAGCAAAATGAACATTAATGGATGACTACCTTCTTAGTGTCTCTTTAAGTTCTTTAAATACTGTAATTTTGATATTGAAAATTCGACCTGAATGTCTTAAAATGTTCCGTCACAGTTTAATTGAATATCTCGTAAAAGATTATAAGGTATATCCGTTCATCTGAATGTATCCAGCCATGAAGGTACCATCATCAAGACCTTTTAAAACTTCATAACTATTTTCATTCAAATTAATGATATCTTACAAAGCAAAACTGCATTTTCAATATTTCATACAAATAATAATTCCCAACGAAGTTTTTTTCACATTGGGAGATCCTCTTTCAGACCAATATGGATCTTTAGTTGAAACAAGTTTGTTTGAAAGATTTATCTTATTTTACTCCCGTAATTTCACACCACATTTTCATGGTGTCGTAAAATTCCACCGGATGGAATAGTTCCATAAAGGATTTTCATGACACCAACAAAACATAAAAATAGCAAGAAATTGTCCGAATGTGTGCAATAAAAACATTTCGACAAAATTAATACCGATCAAGAAGTTGGTGGTTGAACGCGGTTTTATGTCATTAATTTGTTGTGGCTTGAACAACACCGGAGAGATGTTCGTACATTAAATTTTATTGCCTTTTGGGCCCATTCCTGAAACCGCACATACATATGAGGTTTCTAAGATTTCATGAAAAGAGTGTAAATAATGCAATACTTCCAACATTCATTACACGAACAATTTGCTTCTGGTGCTATTTTGCATGACAAATAACAATCTAAATTCTGAAGACGCTTCGCAATATTTCTGATCTGCCTAATAAAAGGCGTTTTTTCCTCGAAAGACTGACGAGCTTAAAGTATGTTTGTCACGCGAGAGAGTTAATATAAAACGAGTACAACTATTATTTTTGAACAGGGTTGCTTGCAACCTTGTTCTTGGTTACTACCAGTTTCCGATGCTCACAGAATCAAAATCTGTAGCAGAATCTAAAAATAGATTTCATGGCTTCCCCTATCACAACCAATGAAGAAGTTCATCACCAAACGCCAAACAAATAGTTCCAAGGAGAAGACGGTAATCGGTCATATCTGGTTCACACTATCCATATAAAACGACTTTGGTGTAAAGATTATAACATAATATATGTTGCTTAATGAGTAGAATCAAACGAAATACGTTAAAACAAAAGTCGAACATGATGAGATTACTGCGCAGCTGAACTATTGACAGCTGGTTTGTATGTATATTAAAAACGATCTCCACCATAGCATGGATATTGGTGGTCCAGCGGTAAGGATGCTCGCTTACTGAGTGAGAGGTCCTAAGTTCGGTACTAGGTTGTAGCAAAACTATTTTATTTAATATATGAACATTTTTTTTCAAATAATTAGCTAAGATATCAAAGAGAAAGTATAGTTGTGTTAAAAAATGTATTTCAATGGAATAAAAAACTTGCAAATCTACATGAAAAGTCCAAATCTTAATTATATGCAGTTTTCATGAAAATTGATAAAAACAATATCAATAATCAACAAACTGCCTAAAACATGTAAATAAATTACTATTATCTTCATAAATAATAAACCAATGGACCACGGTCGTGGCTGTGTGTGTGGCACTCTGTTGCTGATAATACAACTGTCTAACCCCAGGATCAAACCCTGTTCTTCCAGCGCTATCAGCGCTTTGATTAAGCCTGTTAGTTTCTGTTTTCAAACAGTATCAATAATGCAGTCCGTCTAACATCAAGTATCAATTTCGTCATTAGGACACTCGCGTCTTGAATAAAAGAATTGACTTCAAGCATCCGACAGGATTCGAATCAAAATTCCATTAACTAACGTTTAGCTGAAGTCTTCCAACCCAGTGGTTATAAAATTTGAATTCCGTCTCAGAGCTCGATTTTCATATCCTGTCTTTCAAGTGCTCCGAGACGGATCTCAAGTTTTCTACCCTCGGACACAAGGCTCAGTGTGAGTAGATATCAATCTATTACATTTATTTACTGATATTATATTTCAAATAGAAATTGTTCTAATAAACATCTAAATAAAAGCCAACAATGTACAAAGGTCATATAACATCACTCCATTTTCGCAAGCTTTGTGTTCAAGTTTAGAAATTATCTAATTACGGCAGAATTCAAAGAAACTATGCTAACCTATTTTGGAGCCTTGTAAAAATATTAAACTAAAAGTTATTCGGCATAGACGCGTTAATATGGTTTATGAGATCATAAACGTCTGGCAAACTTGTCGAAACGAGACTTCACAATTCAATTAAACGGCGCAATATTTGACAAATTTTGAATAATTTGTTATATAATTAAATGATGTTCGCTATTTGAGAAATTTAAAATAATGAAATGAAAAACTACCCACAAACCAACAGAAATACGGAAATATAAGAATTACATGCTAACTATATTGCGTGTGCTACTGATTAGAGTTTGGGTATTGAAGTTTATGATATTTTATTTCAATAAATTGCTTCAATAATTACACGTTGCATCCATTCCATATCGTGTTTGTTTTCACGGTCTAGGTTTTGTTGTAATGAAGCTTGCATGCGATATATATGATCTGACGTTGGTTTGCCATGGTTTTTAGAATTCAGTAGAATTAGCCGCCGTATCGTTTAGTACGTATCACAAAATAATGCACGACGTCTATACATCTACAAAATGAAAACATGGATGTGTCAGTTTTACATAAAACGACAGCTGGTCTAAAGTATAAAACGTCAATACTTTTTTTCCTTTAGATGAATCATTTTATTAATTGAAACCTTCTAGCGTGTACGAATATGAAGGACTGGCTAGAACCAGCATGTGTCAAGTCAAGTAATGTTTACACCATTTACTCGGAATTTTACAAAAAAATGTCCACTACATGCACCTCATCTCTTACGTCAAGTTTCAACAACAAAATCCTCACAGTTCAACATACCTAACACAAGGTAAAAATCTTCCTCGAGTTTAGTATTTAATAAGCATTAGTCTGATATATATGATAATATTTTACATTGCTAAACGATTTAGCAGTTAAAACGAGCAGACAGATAAAAGGTATGCATATTCTTCTCTAGCGTTGCGCATTACTAAATGAACCTATGTTGTGTACTTGAGGTATTTTGTTATCTGCATAAATCAGCAATTATTTTCATTGGATCAATGTAAAAATAAAAAAGTTAAACATTTTGATCAACCCTCGTATGCACTAAGTAAATATGAATAATCAAAACAGAATACAAGAGGATCACTCCTGGAGTTTATGGCTTGCAGATCAATCCAAGAAGCATTTTTAACAGCAGGAAAGTATATTAAGCATTAATCTAGCATTAAGCTTTTTAAATGTTTCATTCTTCATGATAATCTGTTTTCATAGAATCAGAGACATTTTGAATCCTTTGGCTAAGCGATGTCTGTAACAATATCATTACAACATTGTCTTTATTATATAGGGAATTAGAAAAAATATGAATAAAATGTTTTTAAGATTAAATTTTGGATACTGTCGAAGAAACATGGGGTCGAATGCATTAATTGTATAAGCTTAAGTACACGATCTTATAAATCTTATTCATAAACATCTGACGTCATCTATCGGAAAATATTATTTTGGAACAATTCAGATCAAAACGTTTCAATTGATCTTAACTTAAGACCCCCATCAATTTTTTTCAAAAATGGCTGCCATTTTCAAGATGGCAGTCGAATCTTAGATGGTATGCCCACATCCCATAAATAGCGATATCTAAATGGAAGTGACCCGCCTCCATGGTCGAGTGGTTAAGGTCGGAGGCTGATAGAGAGTCGTGGGTCCGAGCCCAGCTACAGACCATGTCTCTTTATGTGAAAAAGTAGACAGTTGCTTACGGAGGATGGGGGTCTAGAACTGGTTCCTCCCAGGAACGATGATTAAGTAATTAGTCCGCCTCATATGACTCTGACTGTAGAAAAGGGGCTTAAAACTCGGACAAACAAGCAAATCTAATGGTTTAATTTGGTGTACACACACACACACGCACACACACACAAACTTGTTTAACTATCTTACCGAGGTTTTCCATTATAAACTGTACCTCACTTTGTATGCCATTTATACACAAATCTTACCGAGGTATACCTCGGTATGTAAGCCAGGTCCCCTAAAATCCCCTAAATCTCCCTTTTGGGGGGGGGAATTGACTGGCAATGACTTATATAGAACTAATTGAGATCTAACCCTAACCCTAAAACCTTGTAAATGTTACCCTTAGAATTGTCACATATTATTTTCACTACCAAAAATTTACCTCGTCATGATAGGTATACAAACTCACCCCCCCCCCCCCCGCCACACACACCCACACACACCTTGCTATTTCTAAATAATGGCAACCATTTCCAAAATGGAAATGAATCACTCCCATCCATACGTCAAATCATTTATGAATTGATAAGACTTTGGTTCACCGAGCACAAAGTGCGATGTAACTCAGTAGCGCTCTAAAGTCTTCATCTAAGAAGTACGTTGGCATAAGTACAATTAAAAGTAATTTCACGCTTGAGTACACACAATGTAAACAAATGGTATACTTGATATTTTGAAAGTACATAATAATACATGTAATGTATAATAATTCCACATCGCAAACAATTCGATGTAATCTACCGAATATACAACACCATCAACAAGAAACAGTCAACCTATGTACAGAGGCAACCAACGGAATGGGAAGAAATACGGCTAATATTTATTCAGAGATGGCCTCCATTCAGGTATATGTATTTTTATATCCCGCCGTAAATGTATGCTGATTACTTGTGTTTCCGGTGCTCCTAAGCGCACGTTAATAATAGTGATCCATATGGGTTTTATATTTGCAAGAACGAGAACCAGTCATACAGAATATAAATATACTATAGTGTGATTTTATTAAACTGTCTAAGTCGCATAATTTCACGGTCGACGTGTTTATAAGTGATACGGTAATATTCGTTATACTATATAAACATGTGGAATGGGACATTCACTAACGTTAAATAATTGAAATTTAAAGTATCGACTGTGGTACAAAGCAAAACATAATCGCTTTCAGCGATCAGGTAATTATATTCACCTTTCCGGGTTTTACTAAAAGATGTGTGTTCTTATATTGCGATAATTATACGCAGTGTTTTCACCTAACCTCATAGTGTTAATTCCAACCTTATAACACTCGGTAATTATATGACACGCCCACACCACGCCCCATTTCCGTACTCCCTACATTGCGTTTCTTTTAAAGTGTCAATATCAACATTATAACCCATCGAGTGCCAAAATTCAAGTCTTTATTATACCTGGTTTCGGAATCCACATAAACGCGATAATATCAAATCATTTCCAAACATATGATTGTTGGAGTGGGCTTATCAGTAACTGCATTAGGTAACACGCCATAGATCAAAGAATCTACTGATTCATGTCTGTAGTTTCTACATTAACTTTGATTACGTCGAATTTCTTCCAATAATCTCTGAGATTAATGAACTGATTGGTGCCACTCACACAAGGCAGAATCAGAAAATTTCAATTCATGCATTGTTAAACATTTGTAGCAATATATCCTTTATGTGTAATGAGATACATTTCCTAATAATATTAATGCGTTTCAATCGCATCTTTGCTATCGTGTTGTAATTCTAGTGAACGAACATTAAAGTCAACCAATCATTAGGTTAACATCGGTAGAATTCGTTTCTTTCCGTCATCTTGGAGTACAAAGTGTGTTTCGATTCAGCAAATATAAGCAAATGCGAATGTTGTTTCTTTTCGAGGAAAAGTATAATATAATAGTTCGTGTCTAATGATTCCGGAAATTCAACAATTATCATTTACAAAAATGTAGTAGAAGCGATATGTTATTTTAGCAGCTTTTCTAATTTAGTAATACAGAACAATAGATATAATTATAGTAAAATGTAAGAAATACATTTTATTTGCTCTAAAACATATTTAAACAATGCCTTACTAGAAATGTTATCAGACGCTTTTTCTAATTTTTTGTAATATCATTGAAAAAAGTACTGTGCTATATTTCTATATGTACATTTGTACTTTGTGATTAAAAAAGAAAATTTCGGAATGTTTTTATTGCAAGTAAAGGTCAATTTCACTGACAAGAATTCTTTCTAGGTAAAACAAAACCTTTAATTTTAACATCCAAAATGCTAATGGGGCTTTAATGTCCGTACTTTATTACATCGTTAAAGACACCCATCTTCGACTGAAAAGGGTCTCGAAATGTCCAAAATAAATCGTACGTCTAGATTCTAGTCCCTTTAAGAACTATATTATTCAATTACGTCTTCTATATATTTTGAGCAGGGAACAAGTTAACAGTAACTAATAATCGAACATTCTTCGATTTTCGTTTTTTCAAATGCGTCCGAGATTTACAAGAAATTGCATTACACTTTCTGGCAACTGTATCGATAAACGAAAACAATAACAGAACATTTATCTGCACTGTCAGAGAATTTCGTACTAGAGCACTTGATCAGTTATCTCCAGTAAAGTGGTAAAAATCAATCACTCAATGTGTTTAAAGGACGAAGCTAAAAATGTTGACATTGAATGTAATTAAGTATTAACATAAGAACATTATTTGCAATAAGAGTACAAACTCCAAAAACGGTAATGGAATAATCTCTTGTCTGGACAACAGCTTCAGACAAGGACTTTCGGATTTGATAAAAAAGAACGGTTGCTATTAGGCAACGTGATCAGAATGAAACCTTGGCGAGATTCTACGAGATTGAATAAGTTTCGTCTTCTAGATAAACACCCCTCGGAGGGTTATCATTTATTAGTCGACGCCGTGTCCAAGATATGAGAAATAATTGTACAATTCCATTAGGACCAAACGATGCCTATTGCATAAATCTAATAAGAGGAGGATTCATTTTTCTTGTTTCAGGGACTCTGTCGCGTGTACATCAACTTCGCATCATTACCCATGTCTTCTCTTCGTCTGTCTTCGTCACAGTAAATACGCCATTCATATTAACCGTGAGGGAAATAAGTAGATCGAATTGAGTTAACTGACTGTACAAGATCGTTCTCATAATGTTTAGCGTCAAAACAAAAGAGTAACAGTCTAACAATTAAACATGCGAATCATATCATCTAGGAGTTGATATCATATGGACAAGAGAAGTTTCATTCCCATTAAAATAATTTACAAGTGTGTTTAACTCCTAAAATAAAGGCGATCCCAGAAATACACTTCTTGTTTTGTTTAGAGTTTCGTAAGCATATTTGATACCTACAAGGCAACCAATATATTACAAGGATTATACTTTTAGGGGATATTGTAATACAGACAATACAATCCGTTACTTCAGGCGAGCTACTGCGACCATTTTCTAAGCCGATATTCTTGACTGATGCATTAATTTTCTAAATTAGAAATTGGAACTATTGCTCTATCGTGTGTCATCCGCCATCTTTATTGTCACTGCGTTGTATTTGGAGTCGGCGAGACGTTCAAGATTTAGGTCAACATATAATGTCGCCATTACAATTATCACCAATACACTAATGGTACCATAATCATTGTAACACTTGCCAGTGTTACTTATACTTTACCTAGTACATGTACATACAACGGTAATTTTGTTATTATTGTATCTATACTAGCTTAGTAATCGTAACGGAGAAGGAAAATGAAATCTGTGAAATAATAAATGATGATTATTATGATAATGACATTAATAGTGATATTATTGTCACCTATGATAGGGAAAAATGATATTAGTGATGCTGATGAAGACGAAAACGAAGTTGATGACAATGACCATAAAAATGACAATAAGAACAAATGCGATAATGATGAAACATGTGTTTTTACAACTCCATTGTAACAGTTATAAACATAAATGATAAAAGCCATTTGATAAAAATAATAATTATGAAAATATATCAAATGATTTGAAATACAAGAAGAAAGTAACTTACCCCTGTCTGCTGATATGGCTAACAGAAATATGCCAATGACCTTTATCCATATCACCAACCGACAAATGCACGGGGGCATCTTCTGCAACAAAACATAGACAACCATAAACAAATTGTGCTTTAAAATGAAAATTTATAGTGCATAAGCAATTTGCCAAGTGTAGCCATTTACTGTTAAACCCGTGTTAGCGACACCTCAAAAGTAATGCCAGTATGTACATAAAAGCCGTTCTTTTAGAAACAGTCATTGGTTATTTAGAAGAAAATTACTTCCAAATAAAGTTCATCTGTCAATATTTTTGTGTTTTCTTTCCCAGGCCAGGTTTGACTTTAAATGCATATTCTTGATAAAATGGACACGGCCTTGACATTGCGATAGCCTCATTTTCAAGTTAGTTTATCGAGGAAATATTTTTCTAAAAGTTTTTAAATAAATGGTCGTTAACATAAAGTGATTTTGATATCGAAATGTCCACAAATCGAGGCTTACTGTGTGTAAAAATACCGATAGTTTCAATGATTTTTTACGTGGTTCCTTTGAAAAGTCTGTATTTTGTCTTTCCGACAAGGTTGAACGTATATAAAATGCTTTTTAGATCACCCACCAACAGCGATTATTACCCATCGGGCTTTGAGAGCATGCTCAAGAGGGGAGATTATATTATGTGGGCGTGGCCTTACCGACGCCACCAATCACTGTTTAAGTTTTCCCATAAATACAAGTGATACGTTTTACAAGTTCTTCAAATACGTACTGCATATAATTCATCAATCGACGTCATTCCAAATGCTTTACAAGTAGGTCACATGTTGGCATCATGCTGAGTTACAATATTATATTATGTAGCACTTGCTTGTTTGTCGTAATTGCTGTTGCAAGTGTTTGACAAAAAACGTCGCTGCAAATTACCTTTGAGTGATTAGAACTTTTGTTGAAGCAAAACAATAGCTTTCATACATACAAAACAAGATTTTACCTAGAATTAACGACTGGTTCGATACTTGGATGCCAACACGAAGAACACGCTTAACAATTGTTTATATTGATATAGAACATATGTAAAATCGCTAAGTATATTTTCATGTAGAATTCAGAAGGGCACGACGGGTATACGAAAGCATAGGCACTCGATTCCGTGATTTTTATACGTTTACAGACGTTCTTTTGCAATTTCACCCATCAAACAATGCAAATCTGTCGAACGTCTGTAAACGTATAAAAATCACGGAATCGAGTGCCTGTGTACGAAAGGTGTGTATGCACAAACATAATGTTTATTCCTAAGAAAAAGAACGATAAATTGCGGGTACTGACATTTTATGCAACTTTATATACTGGCTAGCTTATTTTCCTCGTTAATAGGAGCATTTGTCGTGTATATATATTTTTTGTATATCACGTTTTGAACAGATTTCTGTTGAAACAAAGATAATAAAGCCAAGACATCTCCCGAGATTTGAATGAGAGTTCGCGAGACTCGCAATCCATCAATGTCACAACACGACTACATTCTTGAATACGAAGTACAAAATTGTGCCGGTAGGGGGATACAATCTGAGTGTTAGTTTAATCTCTGCAGACGGTGTAATACGTTTTTCATCATATAGAAAAAAGGATCATATCGACAGAAGTCGCGAAATCTTAACACAGCAAAAAGCTATCAGACGACAACGATATTCCGGAAGAACATTCGGCCTCAGGTTAAACACTAAATAAATATAAATCACGCGAAATATATCAGGAACATTACCAGCTCCACATGGATTTTTTCTTACAGACAAAAAAACATTTTTCAGCAAAGTTCTGGGCTATTCCTCTGTGATCATATGATATACGTATTCTACACATACATTCTGTTATATCTAATTCGCCATGAATCTTTTTATCACAGATATAAAATCTTAAAATTTTATGTGACAAATTTCATTAAATAACAAAATTCCAAGTAAGTCGCATACTATTGAATAGCAAATACCATGTAAATCGTATTCCATTAACTGTCCAAATTTAATGTAAAAAAATCCATGTAAATCACATTTCATTAAATGGCTAAATTCCATGTAAATCAAACATAACAATATTTCAACAAATAACGAAATTCGAGCAGAAAAACAAATTCCTGTAAATTTCCAAACAAACAAAACCAGTCTCTGATGAATAGATACTTGAGTTTATACTTGAGTAATAATTTTCAGGAAATAACTATATCATAATGTAGTCAGCCAATATTCTAGTACATAATTAATATGTCAGTAGATAGCCAAGAACAATAACAAAAAGTAAACTTCGTTAATACGCATTTCACTAATCGCGACATACAAGCAGCCTTTATTTCCTGCGTTATCAATATATCAATAGGAAATCATATTTACATAAAAGTAAACATAGACAACAATATTCATATCGCTGAAAATTTTACGCAAAACATCAACTGAAACAAAATACAGCTAAAGCTCTATTTTACAAGAACCTTTGGACGATATTGGAATAATATTATATAGAAAATGCTTTCACACTAAAATACAGAGAGGCTCCTCCGAAAAGGTATTAATTATATAAACAGTGGCCGTGATATTGAATAAATTTCAATGTGAGATTTTACTATAATTATTATGTTTGCAATGAATTCCATTTAACAAGTCGATATATCTTGGACAATTTCTGTAAATGTGTTCACGATGATATCAGTGATATTTCAATGTCCGCCAAAAATGAGAGTAAAAGAAACTACCATTCATTCGTGTAAAATTGTTAAAGAACTGTTTTTTCATCAGAAACGTAATTTTACAACAGCCTATAGACACACTTTCTGCACGAAAAATTAACCTCTAGGATTTTCTAACAGTCTTAATAACATCTTACGGGATATATATGCTAATCTTGAAGGACAAACGTACTAAATATTAAAGGACAAATATGCTTAATTTTTAAAGAACAAATATACTAAATCTTGAAGGATTGATCGCGTGTTAGAAGCATTTTCAGAGAACGAATAATTCAACATTTCACGGTCTGTGTTTAACATTGAAAAAAAGCAAGTTAGTGACGGTGATGTTAAACAATGCGATAAAGATGTACCTTTCCACAAGATAAGTCAGCACAAAAGTGTTACATACCGAAGATAACGAGGCGTATTATATTGAGAAACACCTGAGCATTGATAGAGACTAAGTCCGATTACATGCCGTAAAATATGAAGACTTGATAAAGATGTACCATGTTCTGTGTAATTTTAAGTGCATCTACCCGGAGGCCATGATCAAGTGTGTCTTCTCTCTTTGAAATTCTACATACTAGGGATAACAAAACATTTGTCAGAGAAAAACAAGATACGATTCTAGTATCTTTTACGCCGTAAGGTCGATATTCAGGCAGCCATGGAATCGGACTTAATTAGACTTAGTGCCAATTCTAACCCGACACTTTTTTTATTCCCCTTTTCTCTAAAATACGTGAATGAATTGGCTTGAAACTTCACATAAAGATCTTTTGCTACTTTAGCTGCACAAATATTTAAACTTCTCTCAACCGTGACAATCTAGCAGTTCTGCGCCTGGTACATGCAAGATTTCACCATTTTGCTCGAGGAAATATCGGTAAGCAAAGATATACTAAATACTAAATATACGCCGCCCAACAACTACGAATTTTGCAAAAGTTGCTGCCTTTTATTGACAATACGGTATGTTTCTTTCGAGTCTCGATTGTCTTTCAAACATTCCAGAGAATTAAAAGTTGATGAAATTCGTGTGAAACATCTTCATTGCATTTGTTGTAGCATTCTGTCATCTAAATGTCATAAATATCAAAATACCCGGATGTTATTTTGACTGGGAATCAGAAAATACAATTATGCGTAGTGTCGTTTCTTGTCAGTGTTATTTGCTACGTAATAAAATATTGCGCATTAAATATTTATCTATATTCACAATTCTTTTCATTCGTTATAATGTAAACGCGCCATTCATTCACAAGGTAGAGATCTGTTGTCAATGCATTGAGGTAAAACGTGTATAATATGTTCAGAACACTAATGTATAATAACTTTCGATGCATTTCTATAATATGATTATTTTATCTTTATTCACAAGTCTCATATTCCCGAAAGAACGTACGATTTGAAAACATTAGTTAATGTTAAATCGAATATGCAAGATAACCAAATTAAGATATTGTTCTCTTTGTCTTGCCCGTGTTGAGAATTGTTTACATTTTATAAACGTTATAATTAAACGTGTCATACAAGTTTAAAACTTTCTTTCAAACATTAAACTTGATTTTTGTTCACTTAATCAAAACCATTTCATTGTTTCGATGGGCAGTGGACCTGGCAAGAGCACTTTGGTGACTTCTCCTTATCTCACAAGAAATTTCAACCCTGTCCACTCATAGAATTATAAGATGTACTTACACTCCTTCTGGTTGTTCTTGATGGTTTAATTGACGTCGCCCAAACTACCTGGGTCACTTGGCGACATGTCCAGTTTTAAGATGGAGAAAGCGCCCAACCTTACACCCGATAAGAATCACTGACATTCCGTAAGCTAGCTCTTAGCTTGTCAGTTTCGTGACATGAATGTGCAAATATAAAACTCTAAGGCCGAGTATTTTTTAAAAAAGAAATCTTCCACGAATCATGATGCAGTAAATCTTCACTCAACAACAGACTTATAACAACAAGTGGAGCTATTTTTTAACGCGAATGTATGGATAAGAGGCGTCAGGTGATTGTAAATAGAACAACTTGGTGTATCACTCCAGAAGCTTTCACTTCTTAAAACCAAGTTCGGTCCTGTTGTTCAATATTTTCTATTTTCATCAGTTTCAGGATGTCAACACTTCCATGTCAGGACCATGCTTATTATATGACTCTTATATCGTGTTTTCACTATACATTTCTTTTCCTTACATGTACTTCACAAAAACAAATCAAATTCTTCTCGTCTACGAATAAGTGCTGACATTCAAAGTTGTCAAAACGGAAGATCTATGTATTTATGTAATGAGTCTATCGTCTGCGAGTCTGTTACATAGCGTCCTATAAATAAACATTATCTCTCTTTTCCTTCATCTAGTACAAAGGTACTCAATTCTTAAGTCGATTTTCGTCTGCTGCTTTAAATGTCCAAAATGACATGCGACATGCACACACTGTGTATTAAGTCTGATTAATATTTTCTGGTACAAAAAATGCCTAATTCCCCATAGAGGCATATCCCCTCCATTTTAGATAATTGACAATCTGCATCACAACAAAGTTTCAAACCAGTTATCGAGTCTAAATTGTGAATGTATTGATTCGTACGTGAAAACGTTCAAACTACCAATTTCAGAAGTCCCTATAAAGCTAACACTCTTTTGATGTTGACGTTTTGTTTTAAAATAAACATTTTGATGAAAGTGTTGGTTCTTACTTTGAGCTAAATATCATTTGTATAAATGCACTTTGTATGGGGGTCATGCATTTTCTGTTTAATAATTCATAATCACGAGGAAATTAATGTATTAGACTTAATAGCAATTTGATTATTCTCGGTTTTCAGAATGTTTACCATAAAATATTACAATAGATGAATAAAAAATATATTAATGCGCTACGATAAAAAAGTTCCATTCCAGAATATAGCGGATTAACTGTGCTGTGTTTTATCAATGAGTGATAATGTAACATGATTTTTGTGTCGTAAATTTAAACGGATCATCCGATGGTTATGTTACCTACACATTGGAATACATGTTTATAACATGGGAAAATAAACAAAACAAAAATTCAGCAATATTTTGGGTTTGTGAGTAACAAGATAATGAAATTCAAGATGGTTCAGCACAATCACATACATGCACTAATACTTGTACATTTCAAGGAATACAAATGAACGATAAAAATATAATTTAGTTCTAGAACTTAGAAGTGTTCTATTCCAAACCATGTTCCAGCAAATGAATCTTATCCTTTAATATGTATGCGCCGACCTAGAGTTACACAGTTTTCTGTCAGACTATATTCAGGTAATGCATAACTTATCGTTTTTGTCGTATGTCAATGCAGCCGAGATATTGGAGTTTACAAATATCTGAGGTCCAAAAGTCATGACGGCTGTTCATTCGACTTTTTTAAATATCAAATGTCTAGTATGCAAACCTCTTTGAGCTGAATGTTTTACAGCTTTATTCAAGTTAATTCATTTATATACTTGGGTTTAATTCCGTTTTCCAACAATTGTTCACTTATAAGTTATATACGGCGGCCGATTCACCTAGCCAGTTTTCCTGGACTGTATGCTAACCCTTCGACAAGGAACCAGCAATGTCTCCACATATGGATGAAAATCGAGATTGTTGTCAAATTGTCATGGAAGGGCATGGCCTGTCGCCACCAGGAATTGAATCTGGATCGACGGGTTACAAATCCCGCGCACTAACCACTGGACCAGTACCGCGGTCGTAAGTTTATTCACTTATTAACAGCAAACTATCTATTACATAAGGAGTCTTACAAATGATGTACTAAATGTTTCATAATTCTGATGTTAATGGATTGAAATTTGTCTCTCGTACGTTGCGTTGATGAAACGATAGAATGATGAATGTTCAACCTCACTTCTAAGGTATCAAATCTGACAGTACTTGTCCTAATTAACGCTCCATTTCACGACAGAAACAATCACTTTCAAACAGTACATCCTCATACATTCTTTTGTGATTTTTTTCAGTCTATTATACGCGTGTATACTTTGCAATAGAAATTAAGAAATAGATAATAACTGACGGCTGTTCTGTCACAAATCAATTTATGAAAGATTCTTTCTCCTAAATTATTCTCAGCTGCATTGTACATCCGATTAACAGCGTGGTAGTTTCATAAATATTAACAATGATTGCTTTGTTCTTAGACTTTCGGAACGTCAAATCATTGGAATATTTCACGTGTGCTTTAAAATCATTGTCATTGTCGCTTCAAGACTTAATTAGGGAACAATGTGACATTTAAAGTGAGGAGAATGTTCGCCATTTCCCGACGTGTTTTAGGAGGCGTCAATGCATCGGAGATGGATGTAGTCATATTATTTTTTTTATCTCAATCATTGTTTACTTTTGTATTCTTTTTACATCAAATTGGGCCTGATTCTGATCGAAAACCTAGTAAAAAATAACGTTATTTATGAACATTCACTAGCTTTTTAATAGCTATTCGTAATAATTAGCTCTCTAATTTTGTCACAATTGAAAAAGAAACATGGCGCAAAGCAACACAGTACAGCACAACCTCACATAACGAACTTGTCAATAGCAAGACTAGCTTTTTATAACGAACACTTCAAATTTGAATGTACACAATTCAAAACATTTCCATTCATAATTCCGCGGTTTTTCAGTAGATATATGAAAAAGAAGTTATCTGGGTAAAAAACACAAGGAGTGAGTTCCGAGTGAGCAAGTTTCATTCAAATGTTTGAAGATACCATTACAGAGTTAATAAACTTGTTTTCAGCTAGTTAATATAATTTTTTCATAACACCATCAGTCAAAGCATGACGGAATATCATCCATGATATCACCAATCATTTCATGAAACATGTCTGCTAACGATCAGAACTCTTCTTCATTTACACAAACACAATATGTTTTGGCATGTTCCGTAGTTAATAACGTACGAACATGTGAAATAAAATCGATGCATTGAGATAATGCAGAGCTGTTTGGTAATCCAAAGTGACTTTGATTACTTATGTAAGATTGTTAAAGTTTATTTTCCTATCAGAAAGTTGTTTTAGCCATGTGATGTCAGAGTAAAAGCGCAGCATAAACAACGGATATCAAATCATAATACCTAAACTTTATCAACCAATATTACTGATTATTGATAAGGTTTTTTTCTTCCATGAATTTTGTGATAAGCTTATGTCAGTCAAGTACAAGGATGGTTAAAATAAGAAAAAATAAAAATAAATAAATCGATATTCCATGATGCGACTGGTTTTGGCTAAGTTAAGTCTTTAGTCTGCGTGAATAGATAACGTACAATTTCAGTGAAATGATTTTATTGTAATTAATGACGTATTTGGATACTTGCTACAACTCAGCCATCACCATCTCAATGAAATTTGCGTTGGGATTAAAGTCGAACCAATTGCCAGGTTCACATGGCTTAGCCAATGAACGATGAATTAAGTTCTAAGACATACAAGTGGGTAAAACCTCTGATAAAGATGAATGGCTTCTTTGCTTGTGAACCATTTCTGGTATATGATGGGATTGTAACAAAAAGCAGCGAGGAGCTCGTTGTTCAAGTAAAAAAAAAAGATCACTCGACCGCTCTGAAAGAGATTAGAGAGAATATCACTGAACTCATTGAAGAATCGAATTAGGCATTTTCAGACATTGAAGCATTACACGCAATACAGAAGAAATTCCTGACAGTATAACGCACACACATCGGTCAAAATATTATCATGCTTAATCAGTGAAGTTACGGAAGGACACGGCAATGTCAAGTGCTAATGATGGAGAGTTTTCAACAAGGATACTGGCGCTCGTAAAAGGAGAGTGATTTTACGAGATAACTTGTCTCGGTCTTTTGTCGTAGATCGAAGCATTTTTACAAAAACACTGACCTTATTCAATAATTTTTATTCTTCGTCAGTTTATATTGCCAAGTTGGCATAGTTTCGTTCATTGCGTAATGGTCGTCAATGATACAGCGTTTTTACTCAATCAACAGGGGCAATTTATAACCAGACCGCTTGCATAACCAAAGCATGTTACAAAAAAAAAGATTTTATTGAACAGCAGCAGTAGTTCTTCATATGAATTTATTGCATGACTGGTGAATCATTGCATCTTTTGGCAGTAAGACCTGCGCATTACAAAACTTAAACACACTGTTGTTTTGTGTTATTAAAGTAATAAATAAAATATCTCGTATGAATAATGCACGATAACTTCGCCAAATAAGATCGATTTCAAATAACGTGACCATTTTGAAATTCAAATGAAGCATATCAAATTTTACAAAAGGTGTCCCTGACGGCCAATTATGAATTCTACAGGACTCGTTTCATGCCAGAACTTTATTCTGAATTCAGAAACCGGATCGTAAAAAATGATGTTTGTCTCCAATTTGATGACAAGTAAAGCAATTTTGAAATTAACTCAATACAAGAATGTGTTTTGTGCAAATCCCCAGACACAGTCCAACATTTTCAGTGGTGAAATTCAATGATATTCGGCCCTTAATATGATTTTAGGTCCGAACGCACTACCAGACTGTGTAGTTTTATTACCACAAGGCGCCCCACGAGGCAACTCATGTTCTGTAACCAAGATAACTTTAATCAAACATGCCCCAGGAACAATTCAATTTGTTTTAAAGCGAGGTGGTTTTTGCGAAACGCGAAATATTGAATTAAATTGAAATTTCACGCCTATAAATACCCAAAAAGCTTTTTGTCACGATTTTCTGGCGCTTTCAATTTTTCTGTAATGACTGGTGTCTGCACATAAACAGTTCACCATACGATACAACGCGTTGGTACCCAGCGTGCTACGTTTTTGAGATTAATCGTTTTGCGGTGCGATTAAAGCATAACTTGAAATCATTCAGGTTCGCTTGGGAGTAAATTGTTCGTTAATTCGATCTAACCGTAAAGTGCCGCCTGATAATTCGTTCGGTGAACCTTAAAATAGCTAAGAATTGTATAAAAATGTTTGTACTCGGTTTGCCTACAGCGTTTTTGATTAAAGTTCGATTTTACAAAAAAAGTTATCTGAGCTATGACATGCCTTCGAAATGATTCCATGGTTGATAAGTTTTTGTCTCTAAGTGTGCTTCAAAAAGTCTCGATAAAGCTGATTTATAAATTCGCAAATAGCTAGTCAAATGGTTAGCTGCTGACTAGACTTCAATCTACGAACAATCCTCCGAATCTGAGAATTTCAGTCATAAAACTTGAACAGATTGTAATAGAAGAAGTTTTTAATGGTTTAAATACGAATCTTGAATAATGAAGTTTTTAATGGTTTAAATACGAATCTTGATGAATGACGTTTTTAATGGTTTAAATACGAATCTTGATTAACGAAGTTTTTAATGGTTTAAATACGAATCTTGAATAATGAAGTTTTTAATGGTTTAAATACGAATCTTGATGAATGACATTTTTAATGATTTAAATACGAATCTTGATTAACGAAGTTTTTAATGGTTTAAATACGAATCTTGATTAATGATGTTTTTAATGGTTTAAATACGTATCTTGATTAATGAACTTTTTAATGGTTTAAAAACGAATCTTGAATAATGAAAGTTTTAATGGTTTAGATAGGAATCTTGATTAATAACGATTGTCACTTTAGTCTATATCTCAGTGTCAAGTGTGTATTGTCTGCAAAATTATACACGTAGAAGTCGAATATCAGTGTGTTTTCTATTTTCGCAGTTTCACCTTATAATAGTACAGTGTTTTGAATTCGAATGTTTTTCTGTATAATTGTACCTTAATCGCCCATTTAGTCATACTTGTATAGAATATTATTAAGGAATATTTTCATTGGAAGTCCCCAACAGTAGCTAAATAATACAGTAACTAATCGATTTTGTTCGCAAAAGTAATATCATATCAGTATAATAGCGTTAATAATATTACCTATACGTACATACACGGCGATAAATATATAATCAATATTTGAGATACGTATGTGCTATGCGTAAATATATGTCTAAAAATAAATGAAAAAACAACACGAAATGTGCTAATATAGTTGTGCCGTCATAATCAAGGCATTAATTTGAACTGCAACTGTGACTTGTCATTTGTTTAAACGTTAATATAGAACGTCAGGTCTGTCATTCGACTGGAAGGTGTGAATGCACAGATTTCATTTCTGAGACGTTTCCTTCTCTCAAGTAACAAGCATTCCAAACACTATTAATGCATCCCGTTCTACCCTTGGAAAACGATGATCTGATAAATAACAAGATGGCAAATTTTAAGTGGTCCCCGTTGTCTGCCTAAATATAGATATACATGTGTACATAGACCTTTGTTGAGATGCAACATACATGTAGAATGAACACCATTTTAGGCCCATAGACAACAATTGTTCGATAAAATATAGCATTGGATCAGTCTATTTACCCTATGACTACAAAGATTCACGCACTCAAAAATTCTGTACAGACACTTTCCTTTCAGCTACGATTCCCCGTGTGAGGAGAAAAAAACTAATACATCCAGTGTATCTCAATATTACAGTATTGAACATACGAACTGCAAGATTTAGTTAACTAGGAAAGAACAGGAGATAAAAATAAACAAAGGCCTGATTAGAGAAAATATGTAGACGGTGATTGAAGCTTTAATAGCCAAAGTCTTGGCAGAGAAGTCGGTTTGTTCACTTAGATTGTTCTGATAACGGTTCAGTGCTGAAATCTCTTGATATAAACACGATGTGTTTACTTTAACGACCGTATCTTTTCACAGCGCCTCTATTGATTTCGATGCAATATTCAGCTTACGTCAATTATTTTTATGATAATGATGATGATAGTGATGATGATGATGAATGTCATGAAATCGTTGGTAGTAATGATGATGGTTAGATGTTATTATAAGATATTGGTGATTGTGAAGTTGTTGGCAACGATAATAGTGATAATGTTTTTGTTGTTTAAGTTGTTGACGATGAAGATGATAATCGCGAAAGTGATGATTATAAAGGTATATTTGGCGTTTATGGCACACATGTTGTTTTATACATGAAACAGTGTATTACAATTAATATTGAACTTCAGCATCACATAGCATTTGATGTGATAATATACCAATTACCAAAAAAGCACTTAACGAAGTCAAAATCAAGTCAATTACTTGCCTGGCAGGTAATTATGCGCGTCGTCCATATTTTTGTAGGATAAGAACAACGAATAAATACTACTTGATTTATAGCTCTTTACAATACGTATGTAGACATGTGATTAAAAGTCACACAAAATGATATACCATATGTTTCCACATACCAATAGATGGGCCAAAATGAATTTATTTGTTTATATGGCCTTCAGAGGTGTCCGTTGGTCTCAATGTTTGATTATTTGGCATTTTATCAAGTCATACAGAGATGACCTTTCAAAATCTACCAGAATTTATATATACAATAGTCTATAGATAATTAATGTTTTAAAAACGCAATATTTCACTAAATAACAAGGAATGTAGGCCTAACACAGGTGCATCCTTCTGCATATCTTCCGAAACACATTTCCTGCAAGGCAAAGCCCCCAAAATTGATTTATTATATTTGCATGTCATTAATTAAAAACGCATCATTGTACTTTGTACGAAGCATGGGGTTTATCTCATGAACTAATAGACGCTATTAAATCTTCCTAACATTTCATTGAAAATTAATGCTCCAAGAAATATAGACACGCAGTACAGGTTGATTCAATACACCTGTATCCGAACTAGATTCTGTTGCTCTAAACGAAGTACACGTCACCGTTAATTGCAGCCGTATGTGTTATCCCGTGGAAAACTGCCAAACACTTTTACATTATTATAATACGGAAGAAACTCGCGTATTTTCAGAATGGAGGCCGTTATTTATATTTTCTATTAATTACAATTACTTTGAACAGCCTTCGTGGGCATAAATAAACATAAACAAAACCCCTATAGAACTGTAGATAATTTCTTCAGTTCTGTTGATAATTGATGTATGAAACAAGATAGCTACCACTGCTCGAAAAAACGCGTTTAATTTTAACTTAAACTCAAAGTAAATTTCATTATATGTGGTGTTTAATGACGTTTATTCGAATTTAAGTTTGTAATTAAACTTGAAGTTTACATGACGTTTACTTTAAGTTTACAAGGACGTAAACTCCGGAGTTTACAGGAGTTTAAGTTCATCGTAAACTTGATGTAAACATGGAATTTCCTTAGCCCGTAAACTAATATTAAATGCAGTTAAACTCGATGTTTATAATGCAGTAAATTCCCATTTTATTTCATTAAACTTCGTGTGTAAGCTTTATGTAAACTTGCAATATAAATTATAATGCAGTATATTCCCATTTTATTTCATTAAACTTCGTGTTTAAGATTTATGTAAACTTGCAATATAATGCAGTATATTCCCATTCTATTTCATTAAACTTCGTGTTTAAGATTTATGTAAACTTGCAATATAATGCATTATATTCCCATTCTATTTCATTAAACTTCGTGTTTAAGATTCATGTAAACTTGCAATATAATGCAGTATATTCACATTTTATTTCATTAAACTTCGTGTTTAAGATTCATGTAAACTTGCAATATAATGCAGTATATTCCCATTCTATTTCATTAAACTTCGTGTTTAAGATTTATGTAAACTTGCAATATAATGCATTATATTTACATTTTATTTCATTAAACTTCGTGTTTAAGATTCATGTAAACTTGCAATATAATGCAGTATATTCACATTTTATTTCATTAAACTTCGTGTTTAAGCTTTATGAAAACTTGCAAATTAATGCAGTATATTCCCAAATCTATTTCATTAAACTTCGTGTTTAAGATTCATGTAAACTTGTAATATAATGCAGTATATTCACATTTTATTTCATTAAACTTCGTGTTTAAGATTCATGTAAACTTGCAATATAATGCAGTATATTCACATTTTATTTCATTAAACTTCGTGTTTAAGCTTTATGAAAACTTGCAATATAATGCAGTATATTCACATTTTATTTCATTAAACTTCGTGTTTAAGCTTTATGTAAACTTGCAATATAATGCAGTATATTCACATTTTATTTCATTAAACTTCGTGTTTAAGCTTTATGTAAACGTGCAGTATATAATGCATTATATTCCCATATTATTTCATTAAACTTCGTGTCTTAGCTTTACGAAAACCTGCAGTAAATTTCACGTTTAATACGACTCACTTTATTACACATAGTAAACAGAATGCACGATATTTCGTATCGTACAATAAAATACAAAACTTTTCAAAGTTATTGCTTTATTTTCATCAATATTTCATCGAATAACATTACTCCTTATCCTGAATAACATTAAATTTTGTCCTGATTGACAGTCAAACAGCAATCCTCCGCCATCTTTAGATTAGAAGGTTCCGTTGATGTCGATCGCATACGTTTGAGCTCCTGACGCTATCCCTTCTGACTTTGACCTTTTTGTCCATTTCCTTGAGAAGCTTTAAATATTATGATGCATTCCTTGCCGTCGCTGTAAGTATACAAAAATAATATAAATATAAAAGCCTTGATAGACATTTCTCATCATTGTCATAGGTATGATCTATATTATATACATTTGTATTACTATGGCCCAGGCATGTTATATATGACTATGTTGTGTTTCAAGCAATAAGTGCTGTAATAAAAATGCTGTTCAATGTGATAAAGCTGATTTAATTGTATATTCATCGTACAGTATATGTGTAGAGGTATAAAAATCATAGGTGGTTATCAAAATAAATACAGTACATATTAAACATAAAAGACATAAACATAAGATTAATACCTATTTTACTCTTCATCAGAAGACATCAGTTCCATACACAGAAGAATAATAATCTTCCATTTTGCAAATCAACAAGTTAACGAATGTATCAGTTCTTCATTTAAACTCCAAGACAAAGTTTAAATCTAAATCCGTTGGCACTCTCCTGTGTACTGTCCTGTGTTGATAATCTGTTCTAAAATTAGACACTCTGTAAAACTGACCACTGATGCAGTGCGCAAATGCATACAGGTTGTGTAAACAATTATCACTGCATGTGTTAACCTCAGTAAAATTTTCAGCATTTGTGGTGGATTTATACCTTTTATACAACATGGCATACATCTAGTAATGGACAGCAGAAAACGGGGAACATGACTTACAGTGGTTCTAGTTAGCCACAGACCATCTACAACTAAAAGAGTAACTATCTAAAATAATAGAAAATAATGTAAAACCTTATATAAACATCATTCAAATATCTCAATTCAAAAATCAAAATAATGCATAATCTTCAAAATCATTCTCTTGATTGTCACTAGGTATTCAACTCTCAATTTCATTTTCTAATAAAATAATGCACTCGTTTCGGTTGTAATTTGCATAATTTTCAAAAATCGGTTCCAAAATGATAGGGTTAATATTAATTAACATTACATATCGACAAAGTCTGAGTCAAAACAAAGTATCTTCATTATCAAATTAAGTAAAATTATAAACTCCAACTTTATTTTACACGAATTTAATTCTTCATTAGACGCTAGTAAATTTCAAATAAATGAAGAAATGTAAATTTGAAGTTTAAGTGTCATTATATTCTTAAGTAAGTTTTAAACGTGATGTTTGCACGAATTTAATTCTTCATTAAACGCTAGTAAATTTCAAATAAATGAAGAAATGTAAATTTGAAGTTCAAGTGTCATTATATTCTAAGTAAATTTTAAACGTGATGTTTAACGAATTTAATTCTTCATTAAACGCTAAGTAAATTTCAAATAAATATAGAAATGTAAATTTGAAGTTTAAGTGTCATTATATTCTAAGTAAATTTTAAACATGATGTTTACACGAATTTAATTCTTCATTAAACGCTAAGTAAATTTCAAATAAACGAAGAAATGTAAATTTGAAGTTTAAATGTCTTTATATTCTAAGTAAATTTTAAACATGATGTTTACACGAATTTAATTCTTCATTAAACGCTAAGTAAATTTCAAATAAACGAAGAAATGTAAATTTGAAGTTTAAATGTCATTATATTCTAAGTAAATTTTAAACATGCTGTTTACACGAATTTAATTCTTCATTAAACACTAAGTAAATTTCAAATAAACGAAGAAATGTAAATTTGAAGTTTAAATGTCATTATATTCTAAGTAAAATTTAAACATGATGTTTACACGAATTTAATTCTTCATTAAACGCTAAGTAAATTTCAAATAAACGAAGAAATGTAAATTTGAAGTTTAAATGTCATTATATTCTAAGTAAATTTTTAACATGATGTTTACACGAATTTAATTCTTCATTAAACACTAAGTAAATTTCAAATAAACGAAGAAATGTAAATTTGAAGTTTTAAGTGTCATTATATTCTAAGTAAATTTTAAACATGATGTTTACACGAATTTAATTCTTCATTAAACGCTAAGTAAATTTCAAATAAACGAAGAAATGTAAATTTGAAGTTTAAGTGTCATTATATTCTAAGTAAATTTTAAACATGCTGTTTACACGAATTTAATTCTTCATTAAACACTAAGTAAATTTCAAATAAACGAAGAAATGTAAATTTGAAGTTTAAATGTCATTATATTCTAAGTAAAATTTAAACATGATGTTTACACGAATTTAATTCTTCATTAAACGCTAAGTAAATTTCAAATAAACGAAGAAATGTAAATTTGAAGTTTAAATGTCATTATATTCTAAGTAAATTTTAAACATGATGTTTACACGAATTTAATTCTTCATTAAACACTAAGTAAATTTCAAATAAACGAAGAAATGTAAATTTGAAGTTTAAATGTCATTATATTCTAAGTAAATTTTAAACATGATGTTTACACGAATTTAATTCTTCATTAAACGCTAAGTAAATTTCAAATAAACGAAGAAATGTAAATTTGAAGTTTAAATGTCATTATATTCTAAGTAAATTTTAAACGTGAAGTTTATAGAAATATAATTTTTCACTAAACTTCCGTAAACGCGTTTTTTCGAGCAGTGTACGATCCTCTGAAATTGTTCAGGCTAATTATTGATTTCAGGTAAGAGATAAAACCCAGATTTACGGACATCAGTAGCAACGCTGAGATGCAAACGCACTGAACCGGAATAACATTCACTTGTAAAGGTTTTTTTGAAGCGAGGCTATAAAATATATTGCAGATAATCAGTAATGGTTTATCATACTTGAGAGTCGTTTTTGAAATTTAATTTTCAATCAAATTCCTTTGCTATCGGTGACTTACAAAAATGCCGTGAGCTCCATAACTGTCATGGTTCCCGTTCCCACTCTCATTCTATTGTGTGCTGTAAGATTGGGGACGGAAACCAACTAGTTTAGCATAAAATAGTTCTACTTTCGGCTTTTGTTCAGTAGCTATAGAAGTAAGCATGTAATTACATTAATCTACTATTGATGTATGTCTTATATGTGACTTTTTGACATGATATGTAAATCAGTGTTAAGGTTTATATCCATATAAACGCGTATCGATCTATACTACCGGCTAGAGCTATATTTAGTTGGATAAATTCTAAATATAGAATGTGGGGTTTGCCCCGTCGAAGTGCAGAGAACAGAACGGCGGTACACATAAATTTGCGAAGAAATAACAGTTATTGTGAAGTTCGCAATTATTATGTTGGTTCACAGTGAGTGAAGGGTATTTTGATGTTGTGGAATTTAGCACATGAATATCAGAATATGTACATAAATAGATGGCAATATTGAGATGGTGTATGTTAATTCCTAAGCATGAATATCCATCAACTGTACAGTTCCTAATTTAGGATTTCTCCTAACAGTCATTGTTGTGTTGCCAGCAACACCATGGCAGTGACTTGTCTCATATGAAAAAAATCAAATTCCGACAGTACTTTCAGTACTTTGTTTTTTTGTTTTCTATATCTTTACCATTAGGAGTATGTCGACATACATGTAAATACCACTAGAGGGAAAGAGAGGCCGCTGTGGTCGAGT
The DNA here is from genome assembly GCA_964023205.1 of Lutraria lutraria. Taxonomy (NCBI): domain Eukaryota; kingdom Metazoa; phylum Mollusca; class Bivalvia; order Venerida; family Mactridae; genus Lutraria; species Lutraria lutraria. The sequence goes on from OZ026835.1 coordinate 7,108,773, forward strand.
GGTAACGGACTTGGACAAGTAATGCACTAGCATCTGACCTCTATGAGTTCGACTCCCGCCAGGGACCAGATATACTTCACACGTAAGGAAGAGGTCCTGACATCGTACGGAAGGCCCTGGGTTCTGTCCAGGTAAACGCCTTAGTTCTTCCTCCTATGTTTATGCCAATAAAGTTTGAATTGAATTGAAATTGTTAAAACTGGAAAGTCCTCAAAATAACACTTTCTGTTGGTGCGATGTAAACATAGTTTGTCAATATTGCAATTACGTCACAAGTTAACTACGTTAACTACGTCACTTTACATGTCCGTTATGACGTCAATTATAACGTGAACTACAGCGAGCGTTTATTGATGTTTACCGTTATGCAGAACCAATTTAATATGTCTATTTTAAACATCTAATAACCAAATTTAGACAGCATTAACTATACATCACAGACTAATAAATCAAACATCACTCATATACATACGCTTAAATTAGTTTCATGCATAGAAAAGAGATATCAATATCGGTGAAGATTTTGTTTTATTACTTTAGAATATTCCAAAACCCAGGTTCAATTAATATCTAAACAATAAAGTTATCTATCACCAGCATCACTTGTATGATCTTTAAGGTAATGCTAAATGATCATGTTGATTTGGAGGTGCTATTATGATGAATGTATTTGATGGAGGTGGTGTTGCTAGTAGTGATGCATATGGTAGTGATGATGGTGCTGTTGTTGATGATGATTAAGATGATGATATGTTATGACTTCAAACTGCAGGTTACACATTACTACCACATTAGTTTATTAAATCTCATTAATAGAAGCCGACATCATTCTGTCATTAAAACTGAATTAATTTTACTTCGAGTCCATTCGTAGTCATTAACTTATAAACGATTTATAATGAAATTCATGCAACTTTAACTAGCATGATTTTTTTTTTAATTCAATACATAGTTGTACCGTACCATCAGTTATATAACTTATTGTACATTAATCCGAAGAAATTCGATAAAAAATATGAACGGTGTAAGTTACATTTGACATAAAACGTGTTGTTATTATTTTCTAGCAGAATAATTAGTTCGTTGTATTCATCTGTTGAAGTCCTAATACCACTGGTGGGTAAGAGAAAATTAGTCACGGAAATATTGTAGGTATTCACTTAATGATGTGTACATATAGATGTTTGGATATCACGCTATCTAGTGTGTTACAGTAATACGTATACCTCAATTTACAGGTCATGCAAATTATATAACATATAAACGGAATAATAAATGGCATAATGCTGTTTTAAATAAAGCAGGTTGTTACTAACTATAAATTATTTAATTCCATTAATAATTATGAATACTAGGTCTCTTAGACTGTAAAATCAGGTGACGTAAATTGCCTAACACATATTTAGTATAATTATATGAACGTCAAAGTACTTATTTCGCTTTTAGAAAGAGGTCGTGAATAAACGGTAACGTAAATTACAATGTTTAGGTCTTTTATATTACAAATTCATGTAACGTAAGTTACATAACTTGATTAACTACCCGGTAATGTAAATCAAGACATTTAAGATGTCTTTTGATTCGACATACTCGTATATATCACGTCAATGGCAGCTAACAGAACGTATTTAACTTTTTTAAAGTCAGGTACGTAACAAACACAGAAATTAACAAACCTTGATAACATGTCCAGCAGTGTACAAAATGTAAAAATATACTCCACAGTGAATTAAACGCACACAAATCCAATTTGCTTAACAAACGAATCGAATTAAGCACTGAACATATTCTCCCACACTCGAGAACACCTCACTATAGGAGAGAATTTATAACACAAGTCATTAATATCCAAAACACAGAAAGCAAGTTATGCTCGCTAAAATTGGAACCTAGGTATTGCTAGATATCTTCGTAAATATTTGAATCCCCAATAAAAACTCTTCCCATCAACGAACTCTCTGATGATAATCAGCGGTATATAGCATGTTTACCGTTTTCAAGAGAAGCGTAAACCACAACTAATATCCAATGTTAGTTCCTCTGTACATTTATTTTCTATCTATCCAGTTCTGAACAATTCTCTACTAGCAGCAATTCGCTTTGTGGATTTCACGACTGTAGCTCTGTTAGTTTACTGGTGTGTATTGTCTTTGCCGTACGCAATAAGTTCACGTTTAATACCGGTTAGACTGTTAATTGCAAAATCGTCTGTATTATTATTAAAGTCACATAGCTCGGAAACATGTCCGACTTCGTGCGGCTAACTGATAGCATTGAACAAGATAGTATTAATGTATTATTATATAATTCTATAGTTCAATACACTACGCGTTGTACATCGATCAATATGTCTATGGACAACAAGAACAGAAGGATTTTCTTGTGATCTCTTCATTATTTTATGAATATGTTAGCTAAGAGATTAACATCCAATGCGTAATTATAATTTTTAGACATGAAAAAATGATTTCGGATGGCTACAAACATTCATTTTATTTTCTGAATCCTACAAACTCTAAATTTGCTTCTAACAATGAAGTGTTTGTGTCGAAACGGATCCTTATATTTATAAAATATCCTATCATTGTTTCCACAATGTATTGAACCTTTAATGATGTTTGATAACTCTGAATATGTTCTTATGATATTTTGTCTTCGTATGGAAGAAAGACCGGCGTATTTGAATACCTATTGTGTCTGTCAGACTTTAATGATCGTTACTTATGTAGCAAAACCAGGACCTAATTATATACAATACAATTATTTATTGCACGGAAACATGACATAACAAATATTATATCAATAGAAAGCATATATTATTCTCTGAAGAGCACATGATGTTAAAGTGCGAATCAAAAATGTAAAACATAAGTTAGTCCCTAATCAAAATAGCATACTAGTAGTATACGAATTCAGACAAAGTATTTAACAATATTTTTGGATGTGTCTGGCGAATTTTTGTACAGTTGGCTATGTATAATAATATCTTATTTTGATTTAATTTCTAAAAATATAGAACAGATTAACACAAAATGATACTCGTTCTCTATTGAACAGGAATTACAAAATATACGTATTCTTTCATTTCTTGGGGTTAATTAAGCGTCTGAAGTTTTTGTCGTAACATAATTACATTTAGTATGATCACCTGTCTGTCTACAACGGACACCTGTGATTAATGCATGCTTTTCAACGCACGTGTTTTGACATAATAGACCAAATGCATACATCTCCGAACAAAAATCTGTCGTGCTAAACGACCATTTCTTCTCCACTTTTTGTGACATTTTTTCTCAAATTGTTCTGTATTCTGTCGATTTATATGCGTGTGATGTGATCCAGACCCCGAAGTTATGTTACTTGTTGACTGTCTCCAAGATCAAACCACAATTTTACATTCTGGTTGAAAATTATCACTGTACAGTGTCGAAAGACAATTTGAATGTAAACAGGTAAATAGGTAGTAATTAAAATAATTAATGTTTAGTTTCTAAAAACATTAACATACTGCAAACAGTGAGATTTAATGATTGCAAAGGACCTTCGTGATTGATTGGTTGAAGTCTCTGATTATACATCACTAGCTCCTCACGGCTGTGAGTTCGACACTCACACGGGACCAAATTCCAAATGTGAGGAAGTTGTTAAGCTAGCATACGGAAGGCCAATGTGCACGCCAGGGGTCTTCTTCCTTCGTCAAAGCCAAATGACCCTGGCTGATGGTGTAACGTTTAAATCCCTTGGAAGAAGAAGAGCGAGCTGAATCTGATAACCTCGGTTCATGGTTATATACATATATTATGCTTTGTTGTTTTGGCTTGTTATAAAGGCAAATTGTCACAATTAGGCTTATGCATTTGTTTCCAGATAAAATTAAATCTCTGAACTATGACTCCCATTGGAAAGACGAATTTGACCGTTAAGTACAATGGGGTTTATTCAATATATTAGATAAATCTAAGTGAAGCCGTTATTCACGCGTTGTCGCAGTAACCAAGTGTGCGAGAACACAGGTTCGATTGTACTGTACTAGGAAACATTAACAATCGTTTTTTTCTAGTTAATTATGAGTCATTCAAGACGAGGTATGTCTATAAGGAATCTGTGAGACGTATCTTACTTAGAGAGATAGCAGTTACATCAGTACAAGGAGGTAATAAATTTCACAATTAGGATCATTTGCAGAGTGTTTTATGAATTACGTGCGGAATTTAATGGCTTGGATTTCGGCAAAATATATCCGAAGCAGATCACATCCGAAATCGATATAGAAATCAAAGTCCTGAAAGCTGGACATGAATGTCGATTAATTCCAGTCATGGTTTGGTTTTAGTGGGCCGAACTCAGTATTTCAACAATATATTTCAGTTATATAGGGCGACCGGTTCAAGCATCCAGTTTCCATAGGCTATACACTAACTACATGTAGTTTTGATTTGTCTTTTCATATGCAGAAAGAAATTCGACATTTTTGGTAAGTTTACATAGACCATGACCGAGATTTGAGCCCGCAAGCCGGAATACAACTTTACAAGTCCTGTACACTTATCACTGGATCACGGCCTCGGCCGGGGCCTTTGCGATTAGAAATCAATTAATAACATATGATGACGCACTGGTTCATTTGCTATTTTTCTTAATTCTGCATTTTACTAACTAAAGTACATACTAACTATCGTACATCATAATAACTATGAAACATAATGCATCTGAGAAGATAAACTGTAGGCATACGTCACAGACAAGCCAATATAAGTCGTTGTTTAAGCAGATTAACCAACATTAATAAGACTTAATACAAACCGTGTTACAGTAAGAAACTAATCCTTTGAGTTCGTTATGTATTTCTTATTAATGTATTCAATCTATATGCAGAAACTGTGCAAAGATTTCTTGACAAACTAAAACGATACGTGTTATACAAATATAGGATATTATGTGCCAATATATTTGTCTGTAGTTGGAAGAAAAATGAGCAGCGGACATACAACTTTTCGTTGTCGCAGACAGTACAGTGTGAGATCAATTGCTGTCCGCTTTGATCCGACCGGAAATCGGCGGATGAATTGATATTTATGCTAACCCCTGACGAACACAGGCGGAAACAAGGAGTGTTGTCTCAACTGACACACAAAACAAGTCTCTGTCCACGTGACATAAGTGTACTAACGATTCGTATACAGTCAAAGCTGTGAACAAAGGTCACCCTCGGGAGCAAGAAATTGTCACCTTTACTGATAGGTGGTCTTTATTCGGAGGGCAATTTGATCTAAATAATCGATGATGTTTTTTCAAAGAATGGCCTTTATTCACAGGGTAGCCTTTTTGTCTGAAGGTGGCCACTAACACAGGTTTGACTGTAACTACAAAATTACATAAAACTTATATACGATTAAGAAGAACAAATAAAATGAGTTTGAAATCAGTTCGATTATCTTGAATGCAACAACAAAGAGAATCAAAGTTCACGTTGGGGGACTCCATGGGAGGGCTAAATTCGGTGGGGGCGTAATTCAGGGAATTTCAGGAGAAAAAAATCATAAAATGTTGCATTCCAACATCTTGAAATAGGAGATGATAAAAAACGTGTTCAATATATTAATCATTTTGCTTTTTCAAGCTTGAAAAATGCATCTTTATATAATGGTATGGGTACGCATTGTTATTAAAAGATAGATGTCGCCATTTGTCAACCGTAGTTCTCTGTCGATGCTTAAAAAAGTAATTGAATGTATGCCTGTATGAAAAAAAAAGTTAAATAGACAAATGGAATTCGTTAAATGAAGACAAATCAGCCAATTTATATCAAATCTTCTAGAAATTATGTAAAAATAATTCGATTATATTTGATGTTTAAAATCTTCTGATATAGCTACACGTGGGGGCGAATTGTTCTTGATGATACCTTACACTATGATGTAGAATCAATTTTGCTGTATAAAACAAAAGCTGATTCAGTAATAAGAAATTTGATTATTCTCGAACCGATTTCACATAATGTAATGAATTCAAGCGTCTGGTGACGTTGTTATCCACTTTATTTGATTAAATAAATATGACAAGCAGACGTCCAAACGACCATGGTCTACTGTAGCTTTTGTTGACAGTGGCGGTTGATGGCAAAAACATCAAGATAGTGGATGTTTACGCGAAGACAGATTTCGCAGACATTTAAATTGAATTAAAACTACAAGTAAGTGATGTTAAGAGGGTTATAAACATTTTCTGTCAGTGTCGTCTGAAAGATGCCATGTTAAACACAATAGGGACGGACGCTGCGTTCAAATCGTGTTTACACCAAACACGATCTTTACAGAGGCATTCCGAACATGAAAATATCTTCATGACGTCACAGTTTTTGAGATACACACAATAAGACCTCAAAACGCAGATAGAGCCGAAATATTGCAAAAATAAATTTCTACGAGTTTAAGCGACTTGACAGCTGTCGCCCAGAAAGCATTTTTCCCAATGATATAAACAGATAAGACGCCAGTTTGTTTTTGCAACAGGATTGAAAAAATAACATGAAATAACTCACAGACTCTCGTGCTTTTGGTGCCTTAATGTGTGTCTGTGTTCGATATCACGTAAGGAATAATAATAACGCAAAATGAACAGGTAAGTATGGAGTTGAATTTACAGTAAAGCCTGTGGCTGCGAAAGTCAGTGAACAGAGAACATACAAACACTATAATAAAGGATTTCTAAACATTGTCAAAAAACTCACTTTCTCGAAAAGATAACCTACTCACAAACACATCAAACTGAAATCCACCAACCCTTAAAATGTGTAGAACTTGGGGACAAAACATAAATACCAATGGATATCGCTAAGGGACAGAATGTTACAGTAGCAAAGCTACGGGAAGTTTGAAAAAGTTTGACTCACCTGACGTCAAAATTACGCCTAGAGAAACAGAAATAAAACGAACATAAAGCTGACAGACGAAACATTCAACAATTTAAACACATAACAATTTGAATGTTCTTCATCCTTAGCAAACACTGAGTAGAGAAAGCCATGATATTCATGGGCAGGTTTGACAGAAGATATTATAAGACTTATCTCAGATACATAATACATTTCCAAGAAGTTAGTGTGATTGAATTTCGGTAAATGATGTGATCGGAAAATGCTTAGAAGGAAAACCTCAAATTACCGACAAGATAATCCTATAAGTTATCTTAATGAACACGGTTCAATTACATCTACAAGAAGGAAGACAGAGATGGCTAAGATTACCAAAGACAGCCAAATTGGATCGTTTCATAGATGTTATACTGTTCTAGACTTTGAAAGGTTACAATTTAATGAGACCATCAGATTCATCAGTGTCACTGTCTGGTTGGTCCTGTGCATTTCTGTCACTGTCAGGACGTCTTTGATCTGATAAAGCACGTCTCTTGTCGCGGCAATGAAAGATTGGTTCATGTAGAATCTCCCAGCAAATAATTTGCTTGCAGCTATTCCTCTTCGAGAGGATTCATGAAAAAATTATTTCTTTCTTGAACTTTTCTTGCATGCTTTATGAATAGTTCATGAACTATCTGAGAATGGATGTCAAAGTGCTGACATTTACTTCAGGAATTTTAGATAACTTTGAAAACCATTAGTTTATGCTTATAACTCATGGATATTTTTTAACTTGACTTACATAAATAATTAAGCGGTGTTAAATGCTTGGAGTTGCTATACTTTCAATTCAATGTGACAACCATTTCCCTGGAAACTAAACAATTGAGTTAGCAAGATAAACGATAACAATCCTAAGTGTATTATATGCGGCGCGTTCGCTTGTCTCTGGGCAAGGTTCATTCTTTTAGTTTCATACGAGATATTAAAGACTGGTTGCAAATAAAGCAGCATTGTTCAAAACGTTTAATTAGAATTAACATATAAATAATCAAATCGAGCGAAATAAAACTGACTATCACGGTCACAGCCTCCTCATAGAAATATATATATCTTAAAATTTGAATGAACTTAACATAAACCTAAGAGGCGTCACTGTTAATCTAAACGCTCCTACTTTGGAGTTGAGGACAATTTGCGTTACACGTAATATATTTTGCCAAAATGTCACTAAGATCATGCGCTGTGCGTACTGATGACGATTCGAACAACAACGTATTGCCGTCTGAATCATCCGGATAAGACTGCAATTGTTAAATTTTCTGCATACGACTGTGTATTCAACAGACTAAATTCAAATTATAATCACCAGTTAAACTGTATGTAAACCACACAAAAGATTAGATATAATCGACTGATGTGAACTTTGTTCAGATAAAATCAGTAAATAATGTGTTTTGTTTTCTATTTCTACCGGACATGATCCTCTGATATCATAGAATCTATATATAGCAATGTTGATGATCTAAATGATTTTAAACTAACTAGTTTCACGTTAATAACTTATCTTCTATTCCTTATAACGCCCCTTTTGAATTGGACAACCCATTACTCTTCCGCTATGCTTGATACATATGCAATAACATGACCGATAATTTTGGCAAACATTATCCTTCCAAGATCGAAACCACAAATAGATGCGCATATAGCATAACCTTTTTCATTTTGAATTATTCCATCGCTTATACTCCACAATTAGGCTTTCATTATCACTGTAACCTGTTTGCAACATAGAACCTGGTATAATTGTAACATCAAAGCTTTCGCCACTGTCTTAACAATAGTAATGGAAACCCCAATATGGCTGTTTAGATAACAAGTTAGATCAAACAATATGTTCTGGATAACCTGCTATTAGGAAAGACCTATAAAACGGTTATTGCATCGACATACGTGTATGGACTATATTGAATTACTAGTAGTACTGAACATCTTAACAGAGGAAAACTGTTTCATGTCCGATCGAATATCAAACGCAGCCAAGATAGTTTTCCTATAAAAAAGCATGTATAAATAATGGCATACTCACAATATATAAGAAAATCCAATGCGTGTCATGTTAGATACAGATATATTGCGATCGACTGAAGTAATTACAGTAAATTATGTTTTTCCACCAGACATAATTCTCTTCGGAATCGCATAAACGATTGTATCTACTGATATCATGTTACAGATATATATTTCAAATTGATACATGCAAGTTAAGCTTGGGGCTTTTATTTTAAACCTGTAGTCGTGAAATTGCCTGATATTTATAGAGCTTCATTTATGTTTTTTCCAGCATTTATTTATATTTCATTTGCCAGCGGCAATTAATATTATCGATTAATTTTAAAGGCTTTCCCAATTTCTCCTAGCGTCAACATGCATTGCACGAATCTTGTGCATATATCTTCACATTAAGAATTAATTAAATAACAGCAATGCGTAAACCTTTCTGAGAGGCTGGGTGTTTTTGTACATGGCATAATTTGGACCGGTTTCGTTTTAATTATTCATCTCAATTGCTAAGCCCGCAAGTTGCAAAACTACGCATATCCGTAAGGAAGCAATTGCGACTCATATTCTTTATATTATGTATAACGTCATTCCATAACATCCTTCCGATCTTCTGCAGCATACAATCTACATTACAGGGTTGTAAGTAACAAATGCAAACCCTCCGAACACATGTTGCATAACATCATTTAAAACATTAATTAAGTTTTGCGATGCATCGAATGTATCACCTTACAGGTTATCGTTGGTTATCAACCATTACTAACCTGATTCTTCAATCAGAAGTTGAAAGCGAATGACTGTTATTGTAAAGTCTCCAAACAGGTTTTGTCTCGAAAAAATAATTAGTGCTCGCTAGTGCTTTCTTGTCAATCAGTGACTAGGATTTAAAAAAAACGTTTGGCTGTCATTTCTTAATAGAAAAAAACCTATGTTCTAACTTCTTAGTTTCTAAGAACGACCTAGTACTCATTGCGCATACAGAGCACAAAATGGTTGGACTTGGTATTTCGGTGTTCTTCGTAATCAGAGAGCTACATTCGCTACCGCTGCTTTTAGCTTTCTTATTTTTGAAGAACACACACATATACTCTAAACTACAATGTATACAAAGAAAGGGAAATCTTATGCTTCCATTGTGACTGAAATTGTCAGGGAAAAACAAACCTCGCTTACATCTCGACCCAGCAATTTATTATCCACCTGTGGAATATTCCGACAAATACGAATGGCAAAACGGCTACACCAAGGCGAATACAATATGATAGGGAAACTAAGGAATAATTATAGTCTTTAAATAAGTTTTCACACCGACCGTAATAAACTTCAACACATTTTAAAGTAACATCAACACTTGGGAGTACTTCTATCAAAAATAAAAAAATTACAGTGAACCCATGATAACAGAACTCTTTCCGGACTGGGCCAAAGTCCGATTTTCAGGACATTCCAGGAATTTTACTGTATATTGGATATAAATTTCTGCTTTTTTTTGTTTTAACTCTTTTCAAAGTCGTTTCGATTCAGGCTAATATCGTTTAACTATGAAAGGCACCTTAAATTACTATCAGAACATATATCATTACTTACAAAACACCTCTTAACAGACTAGTCGAACGCGTCTTACTTGAATTGTTACAAAAATACAACTCACCAAAATTGGTGTTTCCTTTGACACATAAAAAAAGGAAAATAATTTTAAAAACTTCAAAAACTTGAAATTGGTTTGACCTCTATTTCTCTATATTGTCCAAAAATTTCCAATTTTATTCAATTAAATTCGTTTATTGTTGATTTTGGCGTCATTCCAAACTTTAGACTATAAAACCACTGAATTCGGGTATCATTGGCTGATCTTAATAGTTATCTAAAACATACAAAAAGTCATGTACATTTTCCTCGGAAAAGATAGCTTGGAAAAAGCAGAAATTCGCGAATAATCGCGTGCACATAAAGCTCCAGCAAAACAAATATTATACTCACGAAAAAGAAAGCGTGCTCTTGACTACATGTTTATTTATACTTATAGGGTATTGTTTTATTAACTTTGGTGACGGGGGAATTTGTTAGTCTCGAGCTTAATCAAACAATCTTCACACTTAGTACCTTAGACAGTCTTCAAATTGACCACAGGCTATTAAGCAACATTTCGCGTTAACCTATAGTCCACACTTTCTTTTTCGTGTGAGTATATTTCACAAAAAAAATAAATGCTATGACAAGGAAACATTTTTCCAAAACATACTAGCCAGTGTTATTTGATAGAATGTTACTCTAACATTATTTAAAGCTGCGCTCTTTTTTAAGCTTACGGCTTTATCACTTTTGCTCGATACGTGTATACGATAAATAAAGGTTTTCTTGATACCACACAAAAAACAGTGTTAGCAAAGAAACGTCGAGGGAATTCTAAGCTCATTGTATAGTCTTGATATAATACTTACGGTTTAAACACGTATATTAATTACACATGCCGTTTTGGGATAGGGAATTCTTTTTTAGGAAGTTCGGTATCGAATTGCAGATATTACATCAGGAGAATACATTTCTTGTTTTGGGCCGCCATGTCTAAGTTCATACCGAAACTGGTTCAAGTTATATTTCGTTTTTTATGAGTATATTAATACATTAAGTATTGTGTTAGTTTAAGTGTGTTTTTGTAAAGTGACAAAAGATATAGGGAAAAGGGTGAAGCTCGTATCAGTGCTTCACATCGGACACGATATTGAACCAGGAAAAACTATTCCAAATAAGAGTAGGGATACAAATGGCCTGTTCTCCTGTACATTATATCTCCCCTCTCTTAGGCGTCTCTGAAATGGCAATAGCTGTCGAATACGCCGTTAAACAACAGATAAGCGCATATTAACTGAGACATATGAATCTTAAAACGTGTGTTCCCTCTATAAATGATTTCATAAAACAAGTCATGTAAGAGATTATGCACCGAGAGCTTCCACTCTGAAGTAATGTGATACCGAAGTGTTATACTTAATATACATGTAGTAAAAATGCGAGTCTGTTGGAGAATTCAGCACCCAACTGGTTATATTATGTAAGCCGTGCAGACAAATCCGTACATAAGGTCCATCTTGGGGAAAGCTATAAATGATCTTATTGATCTTATGAACTGTAAATGTTTGAAAATCTGACGACATGTACCTCTACCTCAACATATCCTTAAAGCAACGGAGATTGTTTTCTTGTGCGATCTTTTTTCCCTGTGTAAACCCTATTTATTAGCCTCGTCATAGGTGGCATGTGGTCGATGCTATCACCATGACAACTTACATTAGTGCTAGCATGTAATATGAAACGAGGAAAACACTGGGGCACCAAAAAAAGGTAACAAAAATATACAAATTAAACAAAACTGAAGAGTACTGAGCATTATGAAATGTTGCAGATGTTAAAACAATGTTTTTACTTAAAATGTTGAAGTACATAAAAAATAAACGCGATCTTACTAAGTTTCTGATATAATTACGAAGTTTTCCTTTCTGCTTATATAAGGTCAAGAATCTGATTAACAGATTATGTGTGCAGATGAAAGTTTGTTCTCACTTTCTTCTGCAATATTTTATGAATTCAAATACTGCACTGCCTGGACGATAAAACCAGTGTGTTTAATTAATCTTGGCGCATGCGCAATATATACAAATACTGACGTTAAACCAAACAAACATTTCATTGAACTGCATTTTTTCCTACATTAGCTAAAAGCAAGTTGGTGTACCTACAGCAATTAAACTCAACGACCCACAGTCAATATTGCAAAAAATAAAATAAAAGCAGCATAAAAATCTGTAAGCTAAATCATAGGTAACACCGACCAGTCAAGTTGTATATAGTCGTGTAAGATTAATGTATAGTTGCAGTTCAATATTTAATATAAGACCACATCACTGGGGCAACAACCGCTCTATAAATACAAAGCAATATTTTCCAACCAGTTTTTGCATTTTATCTATATTTTGGCTTGATATTGGGACCACACCTATATCAAAACAATGTCATTTGACATCAAATATGGACACAAGATATAAAATAGTTTTGTCTGGCTACATGCCATTTAAAGAGAGGAAGCTAGGCAGGGAAATATTTTCTTGAAATTGTGCGCATAGTTAAAAAGTGTCACAGCGAAAGTATCGTTCCCCGGTGTAACGTTTTCAATTCAGGTTACCCCGCGGTTATGCACGCGGTCCTAATGATGAAATCATACGACGAAATCAAATGATGTCATATACTGACAAGTCCATTGCTTCATTATAGAATCCTATGAGCGTTATTGCGCAAATACCAATGCAATCTTGATTCATTTCGACAAAAAATGGATAAAAACAATTAACTATTGTTGGTTTTCTGAACACAAGTAAGTGTGGGATTGCACAAGTCATGTCTTGCATTTTTCGTTAATTAATTGAATAAAGGCGCGTACTCTCCATGACCCTAATAGGTTCCCATAACTTCATATAATTATTGCGTATATTCAGTTTAGAAATACAGGAATTATATGTCAATAAACCATGTTGACTGTGAATCATTTAGTATGAATTATAACCTGAAATATAAACGTTTTCGCCACGAAGAATCAACATAGGGAGGGGGGATTATTAAAACGGGGGAGGGAGTTTGAAAACGTTTTAATGTTACCGGGACCGGTACTTTGAAAACGTTTTTAAATTACCGGGGGGTAACCTGAAAAAGGGGAAGTTTGAAAACGTTACATCGGCCTTACCAAAAAGCCTGAGGTCGCGGGGTAATTAAGTTAGGTCAGGTACCAGATCGAACAATTCGTTTACGCTTAATATCAATGCATTAATGTGTGCAAATTATTGTGTCCACAGCAGTTATAAGCCTACATTGTCCATAAATAAAGAATTGTTTCGAATTGTGTATAATTATACTTCTCTTACTAGCGCCCACCAAACTTTACCGATCACAGGTGCCTTCGTCTGTCAATATTTGCGCCATAGATGTGCTGTAATCACGTTGTCACCAATAAATAACGCGACACAAGGATATATATCTATGGTGTGTTAATAACATTATGCAATACATATATTTATCACATATTATTTATGATGTTTCATAATGGAACTATTTTTGTGCTCCTGATTAAAAAGCCTTATTACGCATGTGTCACTCTTTTGTTATTACATGTAGTAGCAATGTCAAACAGGAATGTTGGTATCGCCCTATTTTCAGGGTATGTGATAAAAAGATTATTAAATTCGTGTAGATTCCTTCTTGAATTCTTGAACTCGTTGAATAAATTCAATACGGAATCCACACTCATTTAATATCTTCTATATAAATGTTCTCCTAAACGTGCCGATTCTTATATTGTTTGAATTACATTAGTTTCAATATTATTTATTATCAGCTCTTGTGCGTCAAGCATGTTCTATCTTATCTCCACATCAGTATTAGATATCAGTTTGGTACGAATAAAAACCGAACGACGAGTAATTTGTTACCCTAATTTTCTACGAAACATATTGCGTGGTTATATGCTATTAATCTGAATTCAAACAACCAGTCTACGAGCTGAAGCTTCTGATTGGTTAGTTCAGTAACAGTTGTTTTATTGACCAATCACAAGGCTGAATTTTAGACTGGTTCTCGAACAGTTTGATCGCGTATAAAATGCAATATCTCCAGTGTTGAAATCACATGATTTAAAGCTCTTCTGCAAGAACTTCAATCATCTAATATTCCTGCTACAATAAAACGACAATATTCCGGGCTAGAATACGATTCTGACATATCACAGATATTAGTTCGTGTTGTCATAGTAGAAGTAATAAAACGGGCGATTGCATGAAAATAACTAAATCATTTGCCACGCATTCTTGTAAAGAGTCTCGCAATGTCTGCACCATTTGAGTCCATAAAACACATAATCACGAAGTAAAGAAATCAATGAACTGGATAGAATAAGCTTCTAGGAATGATATTTTGTGTTCATGCAGATATTGTCAGGTTGATTCTGTATGATTTATCGTGTGATGACCTGGTGTCCCTTGATAACAGACAAATTTAGATGCAATACAATTTTGCAGAGTTAAAAAAAACGTCAAATATCGTAGATGAAATGATACGGCAAATAAATAAGCAATGCGGATATTCTCCCTTAGCTGGAGAAAAGGGAAAAGGAAGATACTGTAAAGTGAATATGTTTGAAAAGTGTTTGTGTGATGGTGAGGGATCCAAATTACTGACATCACAAATACACGTTGGATAAAAGAAACCAAGAACTAAACAAATCTAGAAACCATTGGCTTTGCAATTTTATGAGCCATTTAAGCTGGAAACTCACAAAAATAACCACCATTATTCATCATCAAAAAATAAAAACTCTCGTTCAGAATCTTAGTTCACATGATACAGATTTATGGCTCCTGGCGTCATGGTCCTTTTGGTTACCGATCAATGGTTATCACTGTAGAATCTGAACGGGAAATCATAACTCTTCATACTGGCGGGAAATGAAGCAATACAATTTATCATCAATGGATCAAGTACTAAACAGAACCATTGAAAGGGAAAAATGTTCAAAGCCAGAAACTTAAAGGATCCAATCTCTTTGCTATGACAGTAATGTGACTATATAAGGTTTGGCTAAATATCTGCGATTGGGTGGTACTAAGAATCTGTCTCTATTAAGCTTTGTTCTATGTCGTTTTAAACAACGAAATAAGTCAACTGGTTGTTCTGAATAATAACATCAAAGCAAAACGGACATGGCAATTTGTAAACAAATTGATTATTATACAGTTCGACACTCTATATTTAGTCAGTCGACAGTCATTGATATACATTGCCTATAGGTCCCAAATAAGGACCACGTCATGTGCTCTTGTTGACAAATCAACTGAATGGTATGGCGTACGTTAAGGGTCATAGATGCACGACACTGCATGATGCTGAAATTCGTACGTCATAGAATATTTCGTTTTAAGTAAGGTATTTATACACTGCATCGATATATAATTTTCATTATATGTGTTACAAGCGTCTTGCAGATGAAGAGAGCATCTTAAAAGTTAGCGTGTGGATGTGTAAGGATAATTTAACCAATGCTAATTAACTCATGATATATTGTCTATCAACAGTTGATGCTCATTTCTAACGTAATCTAGGCACGAGGGCCGTCCAAAAGAATCATTGTTTCGAACAAAGCATTCGACTCTTATTTTCAATGATTAAGTCCCTGCGAAGTGTCTATGTTATACGACCTTAATACGAGACGATGCATTACTCTTTCAGTACAAATTACAGATCACTGACTTCTCGGACATGATAAAACACATGGTGTCAGCAATAGGCATGTCTTAGATTGTTTACCAATTCGAACATTGAATACGTTCAGTTTTTATTCCAATTTTATCGTGATTCATTATAATTCCCTACATGTATACAGCGTAAGAAGAGCAAAGATATAGATATCGTTTGTAATCAAATATAGCTTGTACACAGACATCATAAATCATTACAGTATATTTATTGAAAGAGACATCTACAAATTTGTCAGGCTTTGACCAAATATCCTCATCTCCGTTTGCAAACAAATCAATAGAAGTTTCGGAGAAAACATTGACATGACACATCCTCGGTGTATCTCGGTAAAGTCTGTCGTTTTCGGGCATCGGAATAGATGTAAAATTTACGGAACAAAGTCGGTAATTTCCGTGGACTTCAAATTAGGCGTATACATTTTCTTAAACCTCCGAAAACTTTTAATGGTTTCGTCGTTTTCGGATAAGACATGATATTATTCATATCGAAGTATCCTCCGTTATTGGTCAATTCGGTTGTTTTCTATTTACGTAATTGAAGTGTACTGACTGTACGGAACAATCCTTGGAATACCTCGGTATGTTCCGCCAATCAATCGTTGAACATATTCACGATATCCAACTGACTTGTTAAATTTTTGCTTATGAATACACAGCGAACTATTTGTAAACTGGCCATCATATTTGTACTCAAATAATTTCTGATAATCCGACTTGATTTCTATGAAGGTATAGAAACTTCACCGGGTATAACTGGGCATTACCGAAAAGTAACGACTTTATTACAAGTAATAGTTAAAAAGTTTACACTTTTTCTTTAGAGCGACTCCTCGTCTGTCTTAGTGGTTTGGGCAATTAACTTTCTGTAGCGCATATTTCCCATTTATGACTTTTCAATGTAAATCACCATCGGTTTCTTGTCTCGAGAGAAGGATGGTTCGATTTTGTCAAGTTTCTGTTCATAATTAGAATACTGAAGAAAACATGCCTAAAGCATTGAATTTACTGACAAGTAGCGGACGACACGCTGTGGAAACAACCGCGCGAACGTCAATAACATATTATGTTTTGCTCGTGAACATATTTATGAATTTCAATTCGTGATCTTGACATATTAGACGTTTTCATTGCTTTAGACTGTGTATGACCGCAAGCAGCGTTCGCGTGTGTGAAGTAGTCTACAGCGGCATCAGTTTGCTATGGATTACAAGGCAGAATCAGTCAATACAGAAGAATTACGTACAATAATTCTGATCAAAGATAAGCTTCCATTGTTTACAGAAATCCCATACCGCGAGTATTAGATAGTGTAAATACGATGAACAATGCATGGTATCTATTAAATGAAATATATTTAACATTCTTTACTCGGAAAGATTAATTAATCGAATTAATTGAACGCTGCTTGGATGTACTCAAGGGAAATGACTCGGTTTATAACAGTAACAATCGTACAGGGAATCAACACTAAAATGCAGAACTTGTAAAGATGCATCGCGTGATACCATGTATGAATAAACAGCATTTGTATCGAACATGGAACATCAATTTTAATCATCTTAATTTACATGGATGCATAATCCTTGCTCAATAATATGGATTTAATCAGTTTTACAGCGGAATTACATAATGCATAGACAATTTGAACGGCCTAACATGATACCACAGGCTAAGTCGATTGAAATTATAATATTGTTGAGCTGTGTAATGTGTCTGGGGGAACCCAAATACATGTATATGTGAACAACAAACATATTTTCTGTTTGGATTAGGAAGGCTTGCTGAAAGAAATATACTTAAAAGCAATCAGAACATCATTTTAATTTAGTTTTGCTGCTAACCTGTACAAGTCTAGGCATCTACGGGAGACTGTGTGTTATCCTTGGCTTTTGTATGTTTTTGGTTGATGGGTTTTGGGTATGTGGTGTTTTGTGGATGGTGGATATTTACTGTCATATAGTTCATACACTGAGCCGAATTTCTAAGCGTCCATTTGTATACGCCTGTTTGAAAAATAAACAGGTCGTATTATGAACACGGCGGGCGGGCGGCGTCCACAACGGTATCCGCTCTCTAATTCAAACAGTTTTATTCGGATCCTCATCAAACTTAATTGAAATGTTTATGGCCATGAGATCTCGGTCAAGGACGATAACCAGCCCAATCGGCCATGGCAAAGAACCTAAAGTTTAAAAGGCAATTTAACATTCATACAATGGAGCAAGCCAGTCCTTGTTCCGGGCAAAACAAACCTTAAGTGACAATTTGGCAACCATTATATAGCACGACATTAATATCAGTCACTTTTACTTCACGTTTGTGTCTGACAAAGTCTGAACATGCGATGTCCGAGCTAATTTAACGTAATGGTCTCATTTCTCGTTGTTTTTAGAAACAGGATATGGCCCCGACAGAAGATTGGAAATTCATGCACGGAATGTATAATTGCGATAATTCAATGCGGAGGTGTTTTCCTGAAATTGCCTTTAAATGTTTGTGATATTGATATCGAAAACTTGAAATTCTATCTAGAATAGCTAAATTCTCAACACTGGTTAAAGAAACTTAGACTTCCTTGCAGTGTTGGCCCAGCCTCAGGTGTGTTTATTGTCTGTTTTATGTCCGTAACAAATGAGATGAGTACAAATAGGCGCATTATTCGCTTCACAGATGCCCAATAACCCTGTTTGCAACAAATTATTATACATATCCATGTGGTGTACATGTTAATGATTAAAAAAGTGATCCAATCGGGCGATATCACGTGGGCTAATCAAAAACAGAGGCAATGGACTTGAGAGCCTTCTGATGCCCAAACCCCTCAGCTATATATGTCAGTTTAGCACGTACATGCATGCTTCTCATTCGTTTCATATGGTAAATATTCAGATTTATTGATTCGCATACGGCAGAATAGTTTATAACTGTTTTACTTTAATCATAATTAAAACGACAAATATTGCACACACAACGTCATAATTAGAGCTTGGAGATTAATTTAACAGATTTATATCCTCGGACCTAGAGATCAATAAGTAGAATCATGATATCATTACAATTTATCACATGCTTGTTCCATTTTTTAAAACCCGATTCATTTCAGTAGGCATATAGTTTTATTTTGAAAAACGAATATCAAAAGCAGATAGCATGCATACTTTCGGCTTTAAAGCCGATGTTCTATAAGCACATTAGAGCAAAGCATTCACTCGCATCCATTCAACCTAATTGGATATTAAATCTCACAAAACATGTTGCAAAAATTTCCCCGCCAAACAATTCGACAATTTTTCTGTTATTGTCGCTAAAGAAAGCTTTATTCAAATAATTACACAACGGGGAAATCTAAATTATTGTTGTTCATAGCAATCGCTAACATCATGCGCAGATATTTGATTTGGCAGAGGCGCGAAGATTGTGTGAAATCTCTTTAACTGCACATTCCTTTTTTATACTTTCATACAAATATTTGGATTTGACTTTTTTCTGAATTTTCTCGAAAGACTTTTTTGTTACGTATGCAACACGAATTTCTCTTATAATGGTTCTTGGCACCAATCTATTGTAGTGTACGTAATTATTATACACCTAAAATGATCGTATATTTAATAAGATGGTCGTAAATTCGAAATTTAGACACCTACTGTCTGAAACAACGGCCATAAATGAACGTATTCCTTTGCAAATTCACACGACTTTATGTAAATAGCGATTTTCTCTCAGGAAAAGCAATCATTTGCTATTGTATTTTGGTGGAAAGGCTAAAGTTTTACATTGTGTTGTGTGTATGGACAAATTTTAATTTAACTTGTTAAGTAATTCGTTTCTCAGCTATTCATTCGTCACTGATAGTCTATATACTTGATAACTAATTATCAAAGGAGAAGTCATCGACAAAAGTGATTAATTAAACTGGCGCTGTTTCATGCTTATGTCTAATTGCTATGTACATGTATATCTGTTCGAGGAGTACTAGTCAGTTTGTCTAGTCAGTGGTGTAAGTCTTGTCGGTAACACAGACGCTGGTAAAAAAAACCCAAAAACATCGTAGTTCATACCATTGTGATGTTTCGATAAAAAAATGCGCTTACAACTTGAATTGCCTAGAATTGTAAATAAGAAGTTGATTTTGTACATGTTTTTTCAGGAGCTATCATTTTGGAAACAAACTTTATATATTCAGTAAAAATTGTAACACACTGTTGGCATATATTCGACCTGACTGCAAGAGAAAGGTTTGAGACTTTTTTTGAGATTACAGAATAACAAGCACTCTGTAGAGTTCGTATAATTTCTGCGACAACCTTAAATTCCCATTTTCCCATTAGCTTTTTGCTATAGAAAATATATGCAAAAAAAACAAGCAATTGCTGATATTATCCCTAGGAAATAATTACCGACGAAACGAGCCATTTTCCTTCTATAAACATTCATTTCGCTGTGAATTTTGCTTTTGTAAACATGCAATATATAGAGCGCGTGACGTCACTGTATGCCATTTGCATAATATGACTACGGGAAAACACAACTGTTCTATAAATAGTATTTTTTTCCATGATATTGAAAAAAATACGATAGTGGTTTCGGAAACATTTTTTCTTGCTATAAAGAATGCACGGGAGGAAAATACCCCGGATTCCTCTGTTATAGGACATATAGAAACTATTACGACCGATAGATTTATAAGCTTATGAACTTTATACCTCATTACTGTATGATGGAAACATTAGGCAGGAGTGTTTGTATATGGATAGATTTAGTCAAAGCATGTGCAGCCAAACCTGTGAACAAAGGTCGTCATTGGGAACGACAAAATAGTGCCCTAATTGACAGGTGGCCTTTATTCAGATGTTCTTTTGTTCTGAATAAACAATTCTTAAAAGCATGGCCTTATTCACAGGTTTTCGTTTATTCGGAAGTGGTCGATAGCACTGGTATGACCGTACACAATTCATGTTCATTCGACAAGTGAAATGAACAACATACGGACTTGTGGAAATTAATCACAGAGGAGTTCCAGACTGGGGAAAATGACGTAATATTCGAGTTTCAGTACAACATGCGTATCATTGTAACATCGCAATGTAGTCAAATAAGAAATAATCTGGGAGAAATGTAATCACTATATACGCAGACAAAATTGAAATTTCTCTGAGGGTAAATATACGAAAACATACCTCTCCATCTATTATACAGTATTAATATCTACATAGATCTATTAACTCACGATATGAAGTCTCTATTATCAGACAGTTGCAGTCCCAAAAGAATGGTTCTATACGAAGTTTGTTCGTATAATTTATAAATAAAATTTCTCGGATACTATCATTTGTGTATACTTTCTATTCTTATTGTTTGAACAATCCATAACTGTTTACAGATATTCTCTTGTTTATCCTGGTGCAAGTCAAGTAAGTTTAAACAATATTTTAAAACTTCCAGGATTTTTGTCTTCTAACTGTAACAAATCAATAAATTTAAGTTTAAGTTAATGCTAGTTTCTTAATCAATGATTTGCATCATAATGTAAAGATCAGAACAGAACAGAACTTTATTATCTCAGGTATGTAGCATACAGTATGAGGAAAACAAAAAACATAGATGAATATGATAGAAAAATGACACTTAACTTATGATGAATTTCTTCAACCATAGAACCACGATTATTATGAAGATAGTGGTGATGTTAAAGATGCTATTACATATTGTATTGATAGAGATTATGTTATTAATTATGAATATTGTTTTTATGATGTTGATTATGACAATGAGTACACGAGATGTGATCGTGAGGAAAAGACGACAGTTGAGGAGATTATGATACTGCTGCTGATGATGATTTTGTTAATGATAAAGTCAATAGTATAATTATAATGATCTCAGCTGGTCGTGTTTATGATGCTACTATTAATGTCAACGAAACTAATGATACAAGTCTACAATAGATCCAACTTTGATCAATCTAATTGCAGCAAGAATTCGAGTGACCTATTACACTATTCATGCACAATATATTGCAACCTAAATTTGTCACTTCCTTGCAGCTTATGAGCTGCTACTTTGATGAGTAATAAAGACGTAAGACAATCATCATTTAATCATCTGTATGAATGTGAACAAAGCAAACGAATACTCAGGTATACAAGACAACTGTCAAACAAACTAAATGATCAAAGCTAGCAAAGATAATAAAAAGAAATATAATGTTAGTTTTGTACCTATGAACAGATGGATGTGTGATTAAAACGCTGTATCAAAATAAATATGATTTGTTCTCCGATGTGCGAAGAACTCAAAATGTACTATATTGACACGTCTAGAGGATCTAAAGATTTTATGTTGTTTCTTCTGCTGTTTATTTTCTGTTGTTTATATGTTATGTTGTTTATTTAATGTTGTTTATCATATGTTGTTTATCAAATGTTGTTTATCATATGTTGTTTATCATATGTTTTTTTTATTTCATGTTATTTATGTTGTTTATTATATGTTGTTTATTTTAAGTTGTTTGTTTGTGTTGTTTATCATAATGTTGTTTGTAATATGTGTTTTATGTTGTTTTTACGTTGTTTATTATATGTTGTTCATTTTAAATTGTTTATTTATGTTGTTTATTATATGTCCTTTCTTATTATAATATTTTTTATTCATGTTGTTTATTATATATCCTTTCTTATCTTGTGTTGTTTATTTCATGTTGTTCAATTTATGCGTTCTTTCCAAAACATTTTCCCTCTGAATCCTTTCAGGAAATTAAACATACGTAGCAATTTTCACTACTCGTTTAAACGTTTTATCATATCCATATCAGTAATAAATACAATTTATATATGTTCAGGGGCATCATCTAAATGTCTGAACCGCCATTTTAAAGAGAAGTACACGTTGTTGCCATCGAAAGCGCAATAGTATAATATAGTACACAGACAAATGTGTAGGATACATTGGGACATAAGAAAATGAAGGTCAATTTTCAAATAAACGATTGTAAATTAAATCTAATTATGAATAAATCACAACGATTCCATTCACCCCATATATAAGTCAACGAAAACATTAAAGGCCATATAGAACAGAGATGTTTTAACAACAAATGTTTAACGATGTTCATTTATCATCGACACCATTTTACTGTAATTTGAAAATACCCGCCGATTTTTCTTCGAGTATAACTTTGTTAATAAATTGTCAAATCGCCGATATAACTGCCCCACTACCCACACGACTGATCGACGCACTAAAACTTGAGTTATGATATCAAATAATACGGAGAGGAATTCGGATATTGCTAAAAGCAACGGAATACAACTGACAGAAGATACCTCCAGTATCTAAAGAGACAGATTTCTAGTGAACTGAAGTTTGTTACCAATTTGTTTTCAAATAAACAGAATCTTAACGATATATCACGTGCTGCTACGAAGAACCGTCGCAGATTACCAGGACTAAGTTTATACATCTCAGCCACAAACAAGAAGTTTAATCTTTACAAGCGCTGGTTATTTAAGTTTTAGAGCTGGGGGAGTTGGCAGCATGCAGATGTCATAATTGGGGCTTAAATCGGTGTCAGAAGGAGAGATACCGACAAATTAGCACACGCATAATTATAAGTAATGTTTTCATAGTTTACATTAGTTCATGAAAACAAGATTAACTAGGAGAACAGATACTTAAAACATGAAGGCATTAACAATCGCAAAACAAGGGGATTAGTAAAACCTTTTCCGTGTTTCAACAATAAGAGCGCATTAACTTTTTCATTATATGAAATACCTTCGACTTCTGAACAAATCTTAATAGCCTGTAAGTTATGTCTTGTGTTATGGTAATAAACCTTTATGTCTGGCATTTATCTCTAAATAATAGTATAACTATAGACATTTTCCATTTAAACTGACTATTTATCAGACAAAATTAACTTCCCATGTTCCAAAAGCCAGGTCAATGCAAATTCAAAAAGAGAATTAAGTCCACAATTCGTGGCACTGGAATCGTTTTTTTTCTTTCTAGAGACTACAAATTGCGCATTTATACGAATTAGAAATCGACTGATCTAGATCTTGGTGTATCGCGAAAAAAACTTGCAGAATATATGACTCGTATAAAGTCATGCTAGTCAAGAAGAAATCTAATTAAATCCAACAAAGATTTGAAAATGTGACTTTAATCAGTTTAGAAAGCTTAAAGAAACTCTTGACAAGAATAATCGGAGATGCTGCTATGGATTTCTAGATACGGGTTCTCAGCTCTAATTCGTATGTTCACTTCTTGTTTAACACTATGCATATTTATGTTGCATGTTTTTATTCAAGAGAGCCGTTACATTTGTAAAAAAAACAGTTGTAGCAGCCATACGTTACATGGACAGTTGGCAGTGCCAATACCTCTATATTATATATACTGTACAAACGCTCCAAATTAACAACCTTAGGGAGACGTTAATTGATACATTGTATTGTTGTAAATAAATAGTTAAATTGTACAGCGGGAAATATCATGCTGTTGTTGAAGGGGGGTGTTGCTTAAGAATGTTGTTCTGGGTTGCACTTTATAAACAAATCTGAACCTGCACACTATGTTTTGATACTGAATACTACATACAGTTAAACCACGATTATCCGAACTCGGATTATCCGTTAACCTGTTGCTATCCGAAATGAATTATCGGCCCCGATTTCGCCCTTTGTATTTCAATGTATTCGTGAAATAAACTACAAATGTAGGTTTTTCCGATCGTGTTACTAGTATTCGAAACCGTGGATTGTCCGATACAATATTTCGGTCCTGTCGATCTTGGAAAATCGATGTTTTACGGTATAATTTTAATGGTACAAATACAAGCCGTTGAAATAACAATTCTAAACACCATTAAGTTACCGACAACATTTAAGCTTTAATCGTCGTAATGCTCTTAAGGTGTCTGATCATCTTGGCATTTATGCTGTGTAATCAACGTTTGCCTCGAAAACAGCTTTTCGCTTGAAATGATAAGGGAAAGTTTGAACAAAACATTGAACAGATTAAAATGAGCAAAATGAATAAGACGAATGTGTATCTATTGAGCAAATAAACAGAGTTCTGTAAGATTATAATCAATATGTGTTTGACTTAATTCCAAATTATTTCTGCTGACGGGTTATTTACACTAGGGACTGAATCTGATAGAATCATATTTACACATCTAAATGTCCCGAACACGTCGATCTGGGAAATCAATTTGTCTCGAGTTATCTGTAATATCCTTGTATAGGTCATTGAGATATCTTTTAATATTTACAGTTCAGACTTGGTCATTGTTTTGAAACTATAACGAAATCGTTCGACAATTTAATTATGCGTTTCACTTAGTGACTTTAGTCCTTTTGGGATACAGGAAGGATTATGATAATATAATGGCGAAATGATCAGGTGCGTATTGTCTCATAGATAGATTCTGGTGGCGGTGATAGTGCTTCTTGTAAGGGCATACTAGTACAGTGGGAAATGTTTTCTCTCCATACTCTCTTGCTACAAACACCATCATCATGATTATCTTACGGAATGAAATTGTTTGTCATGATGTTGGTGACGAGAGTGTCGATAAAGATTGTGTGGTTGACATCTGCTGTGTTTACGGTGATGAATATGATACTAAATGTTTGCTTCCTGAAGTAATGTCAGCACATTATGATAGATAATGGATTTGGCATCAACTATCTTCTGTTTTGATCTCAAACATTCCTGGTCGTTCCTCAAGATAAAACCATCATGATTCATTTCATAAATTGACAATCATTCGATTCCATGCTTAGAATCTGAACCAATTAATGAGCAATTTGTTCCCGGCAATGGTACTCATGCTCTTGCTCACCAATGCCCTTATCAGTAATGATTTATGCCGAACCTGATCAATTGTGGCAACGGATTTGGTTAATGTTTCAACAGACGTCGCTCAGGCATTTAATGATCAGTTAGAACAATAACTATATAACACTGCACAGTATGGATTTGTGTCACGTTTGGAATTCCATGGAGATGTTTCCTCGGGATAATTTACCACTTGACGCGTATGATTGGGTAATATGCGATATAATGGTTCATTTGTTCAACTTGAAATAAGCAACATGCTGGATGAACGGGCATTTACCTCTGTGTACGAATAATAAAACACTGTCAAATGAGTAATGACCGACCAAACGTATAAAGGAACAGAATCTGAAACGCATCTTATTAAGGGAGCGGTTCGTTGCATGTATATTTTCTGAACATAGATCTTTACATATTTCAGTGATCAGCAATTTAATTAAACGCTTACGTAAATATGTTCAAAATGCTCCGAAATTATTCCTGTGTTCCCCTTTATTAAAAATGTATCTTTGGACTGGGAAAATGGAAATCACATACATTTGTATTTAAATAGGCAAATGGAAACGTATTACCAAACAAACTAAAAACTGAGGAAGAAAAAAAGATAGAGAAAATAAAATTGGCGCTTAATACTTATCGGAAACGAAACACAAGTCCAAGTTGTAAAAATTTGAGGTTTAAAGATAAAAAGAAGGTAGAGAGGCTAAACAATGTATAGGAATTTTATAGACAACACCCGTCATACCAATGGGAAGCCATTAAGAGACACGGTAAAACCCCAATATATCAAAGCATTAATTTGGTTCTGGTACTGAACTGATGCGGTCTGATTGGCAAATTGTAATATTAAGGCTATATTGAAAACCAAGCTGAAAATATTAGATAGTTGTAATGGGGTGATCTTATTGTTGTATAAGGGTTTGCTGTATTTGACGTCGTTCACATCTATGCAAAGTTTACAACTGATGCTAGGATTAAAAAAATAACGTAAAGTTCAGGCACTATTATTGTTATCTCTGACAGTGTACCAGTATATCGCTTGATCAAGGCTATCACAATAATAGTGTTGAAATAATTGTTTTGTGATTTAACGAAATACAAAAACAATCTACAAAATCATCAAATAGAACACGATATCAACACCATTACGTATAACATCAAACATTTCTTACATAGATTTAGTTAAACTAAAACAAACTGCTTTATTCCCAAATGGAGTACGTGGACTATTGAATACACGTGTGAGTATGAAAGAATAGGCAAAATGAAGACAACGATAGAGTTTACTTTAATGTTAAAAAGCAATCAATATAAATGGGCAATAACTTTCCAAGGAACATCTAAACTTCCAATAATTTTCAGTAAATCCACTTAAATTATACAGTCTATGCAACAGTTAACGCACCTTTCCGAGCGCTTTTTGTAACACTTGCATGTTAATGAATTAGAAAATTAATTAGCAGGCAACACTTGTTTTAGAAACAAATTGACATTTTGTTGACGTTGTAGTGTAACTAAATGTCGGATTTAGAAGTAACTAGAACAAGTGTAAGAAATTAATGTATTGGCGTGACTGAATTGACATTGTAACTTGGTGTCAGTTGCAATATACACTTTTGTCTGAATCAACACTGGAGAGAATAACATGTTCTGGCGTTTGAATTTGTTAAATTCACAGCGAATTAGAATCTCAAATTTCGGAGAATTTTCTATTGCATACAAAACATATTTGCAACAAACATTTGAACCCAAGCAACACTGTCTACAGTATCAACTGAAAGGCAATGTTACCACACGTTGCCTCGCAAGGAAACGCGTTAAACTGGAACGGACAGAGATAGTGAAAAAGGCTACAGAAAAAGGTGGTAAAAGAGACATTCAGAGTACAGTGAAACATGCTACTTCTCAATCATAGAATTTGACGTAGCATCTGCAATCGCATTAACAATTATTCATATTCTCAGAATTGTTCTTGTGATTGTAAGGGCGAGAATAGCATCAACTATTTTAGGGAATTTAAGTTAATTTACTGAAACTATTCTAGGGTATGTTTAACAGATAGACATTGCGCAATGCCTAATCTCACAACAAAGC
The DNA here is from genome assembly GCA_964023205.1 of Lutraria lutraria. NCBI lineage: Eukaryota > Metazoa > Mollusca > Bivalvia > Venerida > Mactridae > Lutraria > Lutraria lutraria. The sequence goes on from OZ026835.1 coordinate 7,136,931, forward strand.
AAGAATTGTAAGATTCTATCGGAAGTGGTTCGAAATTATCCTAATATCATCTTAACAAATGGTAAGCGAGAAAGGAAGAAATGTCATTGATAACGTTCACATTACACATCACAGAAAGAGAAATATACTCAATCGATGGCAGTTTATGTATGCGTCTGATTTATACCACAATAACGATCACCCTTTCTTACTCCGAGATAATAAGATTGCATTTTCCCCGAGGTATCATCGCTGAAGACCTGAAACTATTAGTCCAATAAAGCTTGGTTATTTGGTGCTGTAGTAGACGTCAGAGAGAATTTACCAGTCTACTAGGAGGAATCATGTTCAGATGGCAGAGCAGTTGATAACGTGAAAAAAAGTACTGAAAGGTCCATATCAACGGAACGAATGCTCCTGGTCTATGTCCATTGGGTTTTTAAAAAAAACAAATACGGTTGCTCTGGCTTTAGTCAAAGAAAGCGCTACTAAACCTAATGAGGATGTGCTTTTGGTAATAACTTGTCAAGACATTTTAATTTTATGCATGTTTATGAATGTTTTATTCAATAACGTTGAAATGGTAACTTAGAATATGACTGTAGTTAATCCTACAAATTTTAATAAAACTTCAACTTTTGGCAAATTTAATCAAAACTCGTTTTCCCTAAGAAACATTTTGTTATATCGACGGACATAAACATCATGTTTGTATTAATGTTGTGTTTTACGCAAATAAGCGCACTTTAACATTTTTCCTTCATTTTCTTTGTGCATCTTTTTTTTAATTTGTAAAAAAATCTTAAGTCGAGTCCCATTAAACAAGACTAGATAATAACTATGTGGCCACAACACAAATGTGATTGCAACAATTAACGCAGTCGCTTCATTTAACAAGTATCCCTCTGTGTGTATTTTAGTCAAATGATTCAATATCAAATCGCTCTAAATGGGAAATTTGATCACAAGCATCAAGTGTATGTTTTCCGTAAATTTGAAATACAAGCATCATTTATAGTGATTTAAATTAATTGGTTGCAAAGAACCCAGTAATAATTCAGAATAATATAGACTATTAAGTTAAAGCACGTGTTTGTTTGCGTGAAAATAATTCTGAAAATATTTACTGAAATGGTGGGATGTAGTTATGAAACGTATGAGAACCAGAAGCTCACAAGTCTAGAGAACATTACAAAGGCTCTGGCAATGGCTTCGGAAGCTGGGGAACACTAACTTAATTAAACATTTCACAAAACTGCAGATTCTGTGCATTTCTTAAAAGTTATTTCATTTTTGAATGTTATGTTTCTGTGAGCATATTCGCCTGATATTGTGCATATTATTTTTTCATTTATTTGTCTATACAAGTGTGTGCATTTATCGGTTATACAGACTTGATCACACAGACAAGATAAAAAAGTCCATCTGTGTACTTTTGAGAAGTGATCAACGACGTCATGAGTGGTATTGATCGTTCCCCACATAGTAAGACTGGGTCTGTTAAATTATAGTACACTTCATATATTATTGCTAAGGACCGTTTCGCCAAGCCCATAATATTGTGTACGGTTATTATCATTTTTATCTGAACTGTTGTTTTCTTTGTAATATTTGTTTGCATAATTATGCTTGGTACATGTATAAGCGACCGTCATGTCAATTGCTTTTGCAAATTGTTTTTGTTGATCACTGTTTAGAAAGTATGCAGTCTTTTTAGTATGAAGGAATGTATGCATGCAACGTTTCTTGTGAAGCTTTTGACATTCTATTCGAAATTTACTAGATAGATATTTAATTGAAATCGTTACAAGTGCGTGCATTGTATCAAGATCTCAATGAAGCAGTTAGTGGTGAAAGATCTTTGTTCATTTACGTGACCTTATCTATCGGTAATAATTATATGATTCTTGTAATATCAACTTCATCCGTAAAGTACGTTTCACAGAAGCATTTGGGAGTGCTCCTGTGATATAAAGCATTCTAGTCATAATGTAATTATCGTTCTAAGATGTCAATTTGCACGAGATTTACGGCCTATTTGTCCTCATGGGCCAAATTGCGGGAAAATCAAGCGTTCGAGACATCTTGAATAACGACGGATTTCATCAGTATGCACAAAAGCTTGGAAATTCGTATAGCGTAATAACATTTCCTAGTTACCACTTTTACATAAGGAAGCGAAACTTAGTACTTTGGGACAATTAATCCCAAAGGTCTTCCGAAATGAGGATAGATGTCTAAGTATTTAGGCAAAATAGAGAATCAAAGAATAATCAAAGACTTCGAGTAAATAGCAAGATAAGTCCTACTATGGTCAAACTGAGGATATTTGGACCATTTCATTCCTCTTGGGAATAAACCATATTCCAAATATCGACAAAAATGTGAGTGATCGCCTTTGCCGTCACTAATGACAGAACGATTTGGCTGAATAATGTGTTATGAATAATGCCTCGCTCTAAACAGTCCTACGTGAAAGCATCTATGAACAGTTGAAACCTTTAAAGCTCGTGTTGAATATGTCAGTAAGTGTATCTGATGCATTTTTATATGTTTAAACCTTTTTTGTAATTTTAGAAGAGGATTCCCACGTCTTTGAACTAACATGAAGCATGAACACTTGATGAATAAGCTATGAGTCAAACCATATAGGAATTTTAGCATCTCTTCAGGTCCCAATTCATTAAAGTGTGACAGTTGGATAAAGCAAAAAAGAATGAATTACAGTACATAATTGATCTCGATTTTCTATCGTTTTAATAAGTTGATCTACAATTTTATCTTGTTTCATCAATTGAAAATATTGCACTACATGCATACATTTGGTCATTACTATCTGCTGTCATGTACTTGTTGCCATAATGATAGCAACGAAAAGACTAATAAAGGCGAAGCTATATCAAAGCCTTGAAAATAGGATCAGGAATCTACACCTAGTAAAGATGTCTTAATTGCTATCAATACCAGGTAAAAACGAATTTTATGAAATAGTCACATGATAATACTTCCCTTTTGACAAATGTTGGTAACTCAGTCAACAAATCAATCAGAATGACTCTCACAAACTGCAAGACATCTGTTAAAGACTAAACAAGTAGAAATAAATCAAGTATTTTTAGACAGTACCATTGGTACCGCTTCTGTTGTCTGTTCTAATAGATCTACCTACTGACATGCTTTCACAAAATTTACCTTAACAATATTGTACCTGACATTCAAGCGATAACTTATTATTCTTGAAGGTTACATTAATGTTTTACAATTGCATTGCATATGAAAAAGAGGTCGTATCAACTTGCGTGATGCCATCAGCTGTCACAGATGGCAAGGTTATAAAACTGGTATAGAGCGTGATTTTATGAGTTTTTGGTTACGCTAATCAATATACAGTCTGGCTTACCAATGTAAGAGAATATTTGAACATTAGTTAGAAGCAACAACAGGACGATTAAATGAAATATAAAGCATTTTATTTGGATAATCATGGTGTTTAACACGAAATATGATAAACTTAACTTTCCAGTTCTAAATAAATAAGATATATAGATAAGACTGCCGGCTGTATTGACTAAATGCAAGCAACAATTCTCGTAAGGCTTAGCTGCACATGTACTTGCTTACGTAAAAATAGCTAAAAGCAACAATTAGTCTAATAGTAAAACATTAGTTGAGAATGTGACACAAGACTTAAAATGTAACATCGCAATGATTGGTTAATTTTAAGAATGAGCTCAGTATCACCTAATCAGATACTTGCGTTTTAAAACAAAGCTCCAGTCCTTTGGTTTGGAATACATTGAGTGCCTAGATTTTTCTGGTATTCCGAGAAAGATGAACCCTATTCACCATTACCGATTGAGCTATGGTACGTCGTCCCACAAGAATAAACATGAATTACAAAGAACCAGTTAATATGAAATCTAAATTTATTAAATAAATTGAAATTGAGAACGTATTCTGTAAGAAATGATAAAATCAATGATGACTTCAGCTAACACGTTGTAGGTTAAAGTATTAACATATTTATCTAGACTAGAAACAACATTGAATATCAAAGAACATATCACCGAATTGTATGTTGCTTTAGTGCATATGCTTGTGAAAGATTCGATAAGACCTTGGATCATTTATAAGAAAGGCTATCTGATGGTGCATGCACTATTTAAGCGTATGCGACGTATAAAATATAAACGAGCAGGCTTCTAGGTGCTTCTTCAAAAGGCATTCGATCATATGCGTAATCTTATTGGAAAGAACGGATGTGTTACTAGGTTTTGGGTGAATTCGTCTTACTTGTGTGAACAGGTCTAGGAAAAAGGAACTGGTTGTCCAAGTGTTACTAATGATAGTGGTATGTGTGTTTGAAGATATCAATCAACCAGTGTAGCATTATAAGCAATAATTTCTCCATTCGCATTCTTTGTTCAAACGTCTGTTATGAGATGGAAACTGTTGTTTGGGTATATATTATATACAAGGAATCCTTATTTATCTTCTGGGTTTGTGATAATATGATTAAAAACAAAATCAATCTTCATTTATGTGTCTAATATGCAGACAATATAACATTCGAACCGCGAAGCCGGTCGTTTTATTTTGACATATAACAAACTTGAATCCGTCGCGACTAGGTTTATGATAATTCTTCTGTTTCAGTAGATTTGTTTATTTTTTTTGTCTGTATGTCGTGCTGAACATAAAGATCCGAAATTATATGAAGGATGTTAGAAAAGTATTGTGTATTGTGGACTGCAACTTTAAAAACTGACGGAAACATGTATGTTTTATACCCTCTAAATACTTAAAATGTATAAATATGTAAAACTTGAAATCTATTTCCGAACTCAAATCTCATGTTTCTCACTTCCCGTATGTGTTTATATAATAAGTGTAAAAATAAATTTTATTCATTTTGGATCGTTTAGAATTACTACTTAGATGCATCAAAACATAGATGCACAGAATTAAAATTCGAATTTTATTATCAATTTCTTTTATAACATTATTTCCAGAACATGAAGGAGTGTACATTTGTAATTTGTTTTAACGTATTAAAAAGTGAATACTGATCGCCGGAAAATTCCATATGCATTAAACCATATTTCCACTGACAAACAAACTTAATTTATACTCATATTCACAAAACAACACATGCCTCCACACGAATCACCGTGATTCGCAGTATTAACGCAAAACAATGTACATAAACTGTAAAACTCCAGACAGCGATAAAATCCACGGAACCGATCATTATATAAAGCTAGTGAATAAAAGTATGTATCATTTTTATGAGACATCATAATTCCCACTGCAACGAACTAATATACAGCTAAATACGAATGTAAATTAAAAACAATTTAAGGCATTTTTGACTCAAGTATCCTAGAACAATGTTGTTAATTAGGTATAAGGCGTATGATACGAACTAACAAGCTTTGTTACACTGTATGTACATGTGTTGAATATTTCAAAATTTATCCGTCATTTAGTAAATAAATGACATTTTCACATATAGCAGTGTTGTACCTTTTTTCCAATAAGCACAAATGAACTCACATCCTAACGATTTGTGTTTTTTGCGTAATGAAAATAATGTTGATGTAGTGGAGTGGAAGGGAAGAGTCAAAGGCCTATGTGACATTCACACTAATGACAATCGAAATACTGTTTGACGTACGAAGTAAATTAAGCAAACCATTGTTTTAAGCATTGCATTAAACTACAAGATATATCTTGATTATCTTTTGTAATGCAGCATCTCTGTAAGAGGGCATAATCTGTTTTGTTGATTGATCTATTTCCGCCGAAGGCGTGGTGCTGTTCTTGCGTTCTGCGAAACATGTATTGACAAAAAATATATCAAGACATAATTATTATCTCATTTAGCCAGAATGATAAATGGCATGTAAATCCTTTTACGAGATTCAACTGCCATCGCTTGCACCTTCACAAGACAGATAAAGAAAATGAATCTTCGACAAAATGCTAAACTCGAAGAAGACAATTGTGTAAATAAATGCTATATCCGAAAGTAATTGCAATTAAATAAAAATGAATTGACTGGTTTTGTTGCAACGAAAAAACTGATAAACAAAGGCTCTATTATCTTTTATTCTTGATTGGATGCATTTGGCTGTTTCGGTAAGGGTCTGTGTCGTCTGTGCAAATAACCAGACTGTATAATTACTGTAGAGTTGAATGGTCTGACCAAAATGAGATTAGTCGGATTCGTAGCAATAGGTTCCCGCTGATACACGAGTTTATGACGTAATTAACACATTACCTTGCCCCACGTATCAGCGTAGATTGTCGTATTTGATTTAGAGGCACTAATCGGAAGTGTGATAGCATGAATCAACTGGTTGGGGAATCATCATATGGCATGATCTTCTATATCACTGATTTTCACTCGGATTTCTTTTTTTCTGTGGTATTGTCTGCAAAGAAATCGAATGTTTAATGAACGGTTGATCTAGAGTCTGTTGGATACGAACACGACCGATAAGAGTAGTATACATGATTTCAATGAAAGCAAAATGTATGTATTTTAACTGATAGCTATGTCTAGATAAAAATGGAACATTTGAGTTGTAATTCATGACTGTAATGAAGCAAAAGATATATTAGTATATTTCATGGCCATAATAATATCAGTAGTCTCCGTTAAAATAAACTTTCAAAAAATAGTTCCATTCTTTAGCCCCACTTATAAATTTCAATCTATATAATTATACCCCTCGTATATCAAATGCATTATTATATCAAGAGGTACATGTACTTGCTGATGTTACTCTCGTCATATGTTCTTCATGAAACGCGGCTTTATTTTTTTTATTTTCATGTTATCATTGTTAAGTGCAAAAAGTTCCAAAATTTCGGAAAGTAGATATCATACATGTATGTCAATCCGAGCCTTTTTATTGTTAGTTTTAAGCCACCCCTTTCAAAATGCGCGTCTTGAGAATGGAATGTTTTTTTTCCAAATGTATTGCTGAAGTCTTAAACATACCAAACTAATGGTGAATATTAATTCAAAGTAGACTAAAGATAGCTTCAAGTATTATATAGCTTACATTGACGATAATTTAAATGGAAATTTCAGGAAATAACTTTGCTTAAACAAGTTGACAGTTATTGCTTACGATAATATACAACCAATGTCACACGTCAGTGTTCATTGCGACAAATTAGAATGTTTAAGAACTTTTAAGATGTTATACATTGCGCGGTTGCAACGATATTAAACACTACAAACGCGAAAATGTTCTGATAATTTTGAGTTCTGCTAGCAGTTACGTGGAATTTCTGCCAGTTTAGTGTGTTTCCAAGATCCCCATAGAAGTGGGTACAGGTTTGTGATTATTGGAATTTAAGAAAGCCGAGAATGGTGTTTATGTTTGCCGAGATGCAATTTTCAGAAATAAGAATGGTACGCTATGTGTTTTGCAAATGGTCCATGACGCTGGTGCTTTTTATATAATCCTCATGAAATATATTTATGCCTATCGGTATGTTGTCCAAATAGACATTTTTGTCATTTTGGTCAAGATCTGTATCATTAAAAGTTGTATGTCGAACTATAGTTTTAGACAATTAACGACTGGACGCCAGGCTAATCCAATAATATGGAAAATGATAAACGGGTGGTACAGACACAGATCTCTTGGGTTTATGACAATACAATTAAAACGAACTGAGTCATCATTTATGCGTCTGACTTACTGACGGTATTGCATTTTTAAATCCTACAGGTCGTTAGTTATTGCTATCAATAAGGAATTTATCAACCGAGGTCGCTTCAGTAGCAACAGATTACATTTTAGCAGACTTTTAAGCAGCCCGAGTATAACAAAATGTTTTAAATATTCATGTATTTCTGCTGTCGCATTAAATTAGCATCATCTATTTAATCATGAATGCATAATACCAATGTCACACAGTTAAACTGCGTGAAGCATACCCGGATGTTAGTACAATTCGCCAGGCTTGTCTTTTTTGTCAACTCAAAGTCTTTAAAGAATCAAGCATACTGTCTACTTTATCAACATGCGTTTTATTCAATAACCATGTATACTCATAAATAAAAGATAAATTTTGCATTACAAGGGAATACTCATAGTTTTGGCATATCTACTTTTGATTCACCATATTTAGAACATCAGCGGCACCAAAGTTATGGATGGAGTTAGTCTCATTTCAGATAGAATTTCCTAAGTTTATGTCTTACAGTATCATTGCTGACAGGCAAAATTCTGATATAATAATGGATGATGGATTACATTTTGCCCGAGGTGAGATGATCTTTTCGTATTTCATGAAACATGCATTGACAAAAATCTTCCAATGAGTAATTATTATCTCATTCAGCGAGAATGATAGATGACATATAAGTCCCCATACGAGTTCTAAATGTCTTGCTTTTGGAAAATGGTACGAACAAACAGAGAGCTTATGTTTTCAATAACAACAAAAAAGAAGGCGCAGATGAGCCAAATGAAATATCGGAGTGCATAATCGATTCATTTTAAATACCTTGGGTGAATTGAAAAGGGAAATGTTAAAAAGTGCTGCGAGAAACTTCAGGACTATAACACTAGCAATGAATTACCATTTGCCGTTTAACGGACATAATCAGGCAGATATTGGAATTCTTTGATTCTCTGTAATAAAGCAATGTCCATTAGTCCGTGAAAGCAATGTGTAATTAACAAATTATATCACCGTACGTGTCACTGAAGTGCGCGGTCCTTGATTGAAAGGTTAAAACAGGAAGTGTAATAACATGAATCAACTAGCGGGGTAATCGTGACGAGACACAATCAATCAATATCACTGATTTTCAGTCATGTTTTTCTGGTTATCGTCTGCAGCAGAATGAAAGTCTATCAAAGCATAAGGTCAGCTGTCTGAAACCAAGAAGGACGAATTATTGAGACAGAAGTTAAATTGAATGATCTAACATAATCGTGATCCTGTCATCTTCTAAATTTGTCTTATATTAATAAAAGTGTTTGTTGCGTGTATTGATGTGTCAGACGTCTGCTTGTACTACAACACGATCGTCACAGTATCAGAATTTAATTTAAAAAGTCACCTCCATCTGCGGTTACACCTACATCTCCTTCTAGGAAGCAAATATCTTGTCTGGCGTTATGGCGTTTTTGCGATATGGTCGCATTGATGTCTTTCTCAAGCATGATCCTTTATAAAAGAATACTTGATACCTGATTTCAGTAGGAAAACTCATGCACATGTGTCTTGTCTGTGGCATAAAACATAATATAAATGTCCCCGCGCAACCTCTGTCTACTGTGTGAATATCGATGTTCACACCAAACCATCGTTCCTGGGAATAACCAGTGCTAGACTCCCATCTTCCGTAATCAATTGCCTACTTTCTTACATAAAGGACATGGTCGATTGCTGGGCTCCAACCCACGATCCTCTATTAGTGAGAATTTACAGTGATTTGAAGTCAGCGACGTTAACCAGTCGACTGTCAGCTTAAATAGACTGAATAGTTTGGAAATTAAAATAGTTAAAATTATTTTCAATGGTGGAACTATATTTATCATATCTAATATATATACAATTTCTTAATGCCGGTTTGTTTCATGTTCAGATAATTAAACAATTTAGTTTAGTTTCCTATATGCTTAATCATGTAGATAAAAATGCCGCACATGTTGTAGAAATGATACACGAAGTTCTACCGACTGTCGAAACTAATTGCAATACATGGTGGAACACGCACGCGGCATTTCCTTAGCAATTTGCATGACTGGATATGTCAAGAAATAACCTCACAGAATATTGCTGCAGTAGGTAAATGATCGGAACTTGCTAATGTGTCTGACTATGATGTATTTTAGTGCGATGCGCAATCAGATTTGTTCATTTCTCTCTGACACCCTAGGATCGCCGCGGTTCGCCCACTATATTCTGATATATCTGATATATAGTGATTGCTTCGTGCAACGTAGCAACCGTGATGTGTTCATGAGTATAGATTTATTTTCTTAAGATAGACCTGTGCTATTTTTAAAAAAGGAAAATTACTAATATAGCTGAGGAGTATTTCCGGATGGACGAAATTGTTGAATATTTACAAAATAACAATATACTGGGCAATATACAAGTTGCTTCTATATTCTATGATAGATACGGGTAGATGCTTTATACAACAAACAATGTGTAGATAAATACACTGTACAGTAATATAAACTATATAACATTCAACAAACATAATGTTGGAATACAACGACATTTTACATTGTGTCGGAAATGGTGGTCTGCATATTTTTTGTCGGAAATGGAGGTCTGTGTTTTTCGTCAGAAAAATCGATTTGCCTAAGGAAATTTGAATTAATCTAATGGGAAAACATAACGTGTACATTTTAAAACGTGATTGATTTCAAGTCGACATTTGATTGACAGGTGCTTGGATAACACGTGATTTTTTCAAACCGTACGAGTATCATGCATCAAATCTTTTAGATATTTATCAAATCCTCCTCCAAAAGATGAATGATTTATGAAATAAACAAATCCTTCACGATTTAATTTGTTTGGGAGATTTTTTGGTGTGATGTTCAGTCGAAGTTCATGGTTGATTGAAACATCCAGACGAATATTAATGCCTAACGCAGAAAGTTAAAAAGCTGGAACATGAATGCATTTTCTTGCATTTTTCTAGGATTTAAAACTCGGGATGAAATATGTACATTTTCTTGGTACTAATATATATATATGTGTATTTGGACATTTTACGAGTACAACTTGTAGTTCCATTCAAGAAGAATATGAATGAAATAGAGCATCCGTAAGAGAGTGTTTTGGTGTTTAACGTGAAAATATTCCAGAAGTTGTCTTAATTCATAGTGTAGGACACACAATGCGAGTTCAATGATATTCAGTAAAGGATCAGTTTAGAATGAAAGGTTTTCTGAACGCGTTTTAAGAGCTGCATTCAAAGTGGTGAACACGTATATTTTTTAAGTAGAATTAGCCCTAATTATACCTCACAGTTACCAAACACGAATTATGAAAAAACGGATTACACTAAACACCCCGAGAACCGGACTCACAAAAAACGGAATTCTCTGAAAATCGGACGATTATTCAAGTCCGGTACCCGCTAGGGGTCCGATTTGTATGGGCTTTTACTGTTCTTTTATGCTACATGTACGTTCGACTTGTTTTGTTTACCATATCATTAATTATATAGTAAAGAGCGTCATTTTACGTACATTGTCTAAAATGTTGATTTAATCAAGTTTTCCAGTATAACCAGAATAAAATGAACCACTATTAAGTCATTAGTACTTCCAATATTACTTAATTAAGACTTAACTTTTAATTTCGTAATACAAATCACCATGACAACTCAATGAAAAGTTTCTATTCACTGTTGGAAAAAGAAAATAACAATAAAATTTGCCACGGGAAGTAGACCTTATTCAATATATCCGTTGTATCACTTATCAATCTTTATTGTAATTTAACGTTCGAGAAAGGATTTCAATTCCCTATCGTTACAAACGACATTAGTTCTCCATTGATTACAGAAAAAGTGTCAATTTTACTTTTAGCACCACCAAAATCATGCTGATCTTATAAATACTTTAAAAGTATATTGTTTGCCATTTTTTTGTTTGCTTATGCATATCACTTGAGACAAAAAGCTCACTTAGTACAGCTAGTCAGGGTTAAATACGACTTATGCATATACGGCTAGTCCTTCAATCAATGTACAGGTTAATAATTGTATGTCTAGTACCATATTGATTTAAATTGATTAGATTTATTTATGTGATTAATTATTTCAACATCTGAATCCGGTAAAGGCAAAAAAGCAACGAGCGTTTCATTTAAACAAGCACTTCTCCATCATCATGCATTCCATGGAGCATTGATCGTAGTTTAATGGCCACCGTACTATTTTACTGTCCATAAAAAGCTTTCCAGATAACATAATGAAAACTGAATTCCCCAACCGAGGGTTTCAGGTATCGAAGACTCTAAATATCCAAAGTCCAAAATCACCTTATTGTCCTCCGCTACCATACTCGTGATTGGTGTGTGAAAGCTTAAAACATGTATTAGTTGTTGAACCAATTCCGATTTTTTCTTCCTTTCGTAGGCTTATTAAGTACGGATTAAAGATATCAAATAGGAACTTCGTGGGAAGAAATAGCCTCCCGTATAAATGTTTATACACGTTATTAAACTTGAGGTAGATAGTTTTTGTAAACATTGCGTAGGAAGCGTGTACAAGGTCGGGGGGAATTTCAAGACAGAATTTGCAAAGTGAGTTTAACGCCTATTTTCAACGATAAATTCCGTTATATACGGGGGCCAGTTCACCTGATCAGTTTCTTCCAAGGACTGTATTCTAACAAGAACTAACTTACCCTTCCACGAGGAAACCAGCAACTTCACCACATGTGGAGGAAAATCGACATTTTTGTCCAATTATCAGGGAAGGTTATAGTCTGCTGTTACAGTTGCAAAAACTGAACACGGACCATCGGGTCATAAATCTACTGGGCAACGGTTACGCCTTATGCTAATAGTAAGAACAAGAAAATAAAAGAAAGCGACCAGAGTCAGTTTGCAAGAAGTTGCAGCAAAAATAACAAATCATGCAACAAATATTGGTTAGCTGTGGGGAAACTTCTCTTTCTGGATAAGACCTTTCATTAGAATTTCGTAATAAACATTTCAATGGTTTCCCTTTCACATTTTACTGTAAATATTGCATGACTTGACAAAATACAGACAACAATATATGTCGGACTGTCAGGGAAACGAATTCTCAGTGGACCAATAGTGCTCGGAAGTAGAAAATCCAAAAATCAATAATTTTAATTTCTGCAGTCAAAATTTACTTTGCAATTCGTCAAATTTTGGTGTAATTGCTTCTGTATAACAATGCTACGGATAGTCTTAAAGTACAGAATGCATACACGTTCAAAGCCGGAGATCGTGTCTCGCGAGATATGCGTGCTATGAAAATAGCAATATCTCATTGATGCACTATCAGTTAATTAACTGAAATGCATACCGTAGATTATTTGAGCCCACAGCTTGTTAATATCCGTCAGAAAAGCATGGATTGTTGACCGGGGAGTGGAAGGTTCAAGCCCGGGGATCATACATGTTTCTCCATGATGCGTGAGTATTGTACTGTAAAACTTCGTTATCATGACCGAGACAACCGTTAGACCGTTAGATGAACACTGTTTCATAGTCAAGTTTAAATGTAAAGGACTATATAAAAACTAATGTCTTAATAAAGACCCTTGATGATGTTGTGGTCCTTCAATTGAAGCGACCGTAATATGTGGCTCTAATGAATTACGTCCGATCCATATTATTTACAATTTCAGAATCAAGATACGCAGCATGTAGTGACATCGGCAGTTTTCTTCGAACTTGAAGAGCAATAATTTATATACTGATAGACAACACTGGAGCACTGGATATGCTAACTCTAAGATGCTGTTGACAAAGAAATATAACCAACTATACTGTACATTGTACAGAAAATATCACCAAAGGCGCATTAATTAAAATCCTGTATTCGTCGAGGCTTTTTTTCCCCCTTTCGAAAACGCCGAACAGCATAAAACTCCCTCGAACTGTTTCAAAATGGGACTAAAAAGACTCATGTCTTTGCCTTATTTGACCGTACAACACATCTTCGATATGGACATTACTGTTGGGACCTGAAACATAGTCATCTTCTTTGTCATTATTGTAACCGTATAATAATGGTATGAGCTAACGAACAAGCATTTGTCATTGTCATAGTTCTTAACATTGAAGAGGAAATATTGAAAAATGTTCCGAAATTAAATGATCCTAATGAAGAGATGGTCAATATATCTTGCGACTGTCTTATAAGTAAATTGTATTATGCGTTTAAGAAACGAGACATTTCATCTTATAATTACAACAGAAAAAGATGCAGGACAGAAGCTACAGTCAATTCATATTATGCTTTATACCAAAACGTAATTTCTCAAAGGTTAAACACCGATAAATGTCAGCCTCATTAACTCAATTTAGCGTCGGCGTACAGTCAGTGGGTGACAAATTGGCTTTATTATATTCACCAAGCGTCGGTAATGTAGTGACAAAGTATGTTGAATCTTAGTTGATGATTTGCAGATTTCTGAGAGAATTTTAGTCAATATAAATTGGTTCAATTAGACTGATATGAAGATAAATCATTTCTGAATAAAAGCATTAAGTATCTTGTGGACAAAACTTTAACACGGAAATCATGGAGAGGAGAAATACGGAAGCAAAATAAGGTCATCACATTGTCGAATGAACGAAACATGTTAAAATGCTGACGGAATGTGGGTGTCTATTAGAAATGAATTTATTTCCTTTATCACAAGACGATACATACAGATGATTGATAAATGTTTTCTAAAAAACAATGAAATGCGATTATCGTAGCGTAGGACGAAACTCTATTTTATGATAGTTCTCAAAATCCTGATACTCCGTTGTTAGTATTTGCTATTTTAAAGTAAAGCCATGTTGCATCAATGATATAAAGACCATGTTGATGTACTACGAAATTGCATCAGAAATAAAATATGTTTACATGAGTTTTCAACACCAGTAACTTCATAGGAATATGTATTAATCGGTATCAATTTTGAATTTGTCTACGCTTTAATTATGTTATAATATTCATCAAATAACAACGAACTTATCATTGCTGCTTTCTGTCTCTTTGGGTCTTCAAGTAACTTGAACAGGCAGTGTTACTTAAAACATGTCCTGCCTTAACGATGAAAAAAGACCCCCGGGCGTACACCTTGGAAGAACAGCCGATCATACGTAGCAAGCTAGACAGTTCCCTCAGCGGTAACATTTATAACCAAATGGGATTCGAACACAACAGCGATAAGGGGCTGAAGATAACTAGTCAGAATCCATAACCACTCGGCCATGGGGGCCTTCGTTTAACATGTCCGTACCCAAGGAAAGAAACCACCACAATTAATTTCTGTTGTCAATCAAGATGTATATCACAGTTAGGCATTCAGTGTAAAGCTGTTTCAAAATACAGACAATCTCTACGTTAAGATCACCATAGCAACTAAAACATTGTCTTCAAAAAAGTGTATATATGAATGAGTCGTGGTCATATTGAAATGGTCGGTAAGTGAGATTTTACAGTATATAAAAAAATACTGTTTTGTCTTGTGGTGTAGATTATGGTGGAAAGTATGCCCAACTTTGATTTACATGTCTCCAAGTTCATTTATTTGTCTAAATGGTTTCGTTTGTTCAATCACCCTGTTTTACATTTTACCGTCTGAGTGATATTTTGTCAATGCAAATTATGCAATTCCGTCCGTCATATGCCCATTTACCATCGGAGTCTGAGACTTTGAGAGACATTGAATGCAAAGAGTAAATTAGTAACATTTGTTTCCTTCTGAAAACCTGATTTTCCTTGTAGTTAGGAACTTGTATCAGATACGTTCTGTTTTGAACAAACGACACCAATTAAATAGTAATTTTAACATAAATTAATTATATAAAATCATCGACTAGATAGGAAAGTAAATGCTTAATATTATAAAAGCCATACACGTCAATTCATCGTTTTGCTTTTGGCTTAAAAATGGTCCCAAACCACTTAGTTTAAATCTATATTTGTTTTTTAAAATACGTCATTTATTTTAGCCTTAGATGGATCTTACACCACGTATTTCTGTTAATGCGTTTTATAGTCTAGAAAGGTCGAAGTTCTTCAAACGCTTCCACTAAAATATATATTTCCCTTAAATTGAGAACATTTAAATTATTTCTTCTGCAAAGAGTTGTTCCCAGACGAAAATCTTTTCATGATTCATTATACCTCGTTTTAAGGTTAAAAAGTTCTGCAACTGAAAATCGTTTTGAAAATTTGATACATATTATTTAAAAAAAAACAAAGTTTGTGTTACATGTACCAAGAAATATGATATCTTAATTTTAAATTCACTGCAACCTTAGTAGAGCAACAAGAGCAGCATTCGTCAGCTAATTTCAAAGCAATGTGCTTTGTCAACATTAGCATACTCGACCACACGTTCCGCGAGACTTCGTTTGCAAACGTATATCAAATTTTCTATCAATCAACACATTCTGTCATGCAGGCAATGATATAGAAACACTAAACAATACATTAACACACCTATCAATGTTTGTGGTAATTCGACTCTTGGTTCAATGATAAACAAATACCACGTTGTTTTGAAAACATTTTAAGAGAAGCAAAAAAATATGCAGCGTCATTATCTTTCATGTTGTTTCTTTACCGGATGTACAGTAGACGGGTAGGCGAATTTACAACATCCATTGAAAGCCATGATTACAAAACAGTGTTATAAATTACCATCAGTGTCAAGCAGGAGATATTATGGAGGCCTTTTAAGGCTTCTTCTGACGTGTTGTACCAGACATTTTAATGAAGAGATTTGGTATCAAAAAGTGAGAAAATATCTAGTAACGGAGGTTGTCGATCATTGTCGGAATTACATTTCGGGGAAAGCCTTGTCTAGCCGAATAAAGCCGGGTCTAGCCGAACAAAGCCGGACGAGTCGCATCTTTTATGGCGATTTTCATATTCTCAGAATTTCCTATACAACAAAATGAAAGTAAAAAGGAATGTTCAGAAATTGTCGCAGGAAATTAGATACAAAAGACATAGTCGTGAACGAATCATCACAATTGACACCAAGCACTAGGTTAACCTTGATAAATAGAACCTCTCAATAAACGTCAAATGTAAATCTATAGAACCACCAGAAGAGCTCACATGAATTCCTATCCATCCAACACAACAACCTGCATAGCTTACTACTATGACAAACACTATATAACCACTATAACACAGCATGTAGACGCAGAATATTTTGAAGTCAATGTTGTATAAATGTTATATAATTGGCGAGGAAGTACTTAGTAGCAAAAATACCCAAGCGAGTCGACTGAACATTTCTGCTTCCGTGATTTTCATTCGTACATTTTGGGGTTAGGATTTCACGTCGCGCCAATAGCGAATTTACTACACACCAGGCTTACACCAGAAGCTTCCTTGCATATGTTTTTGCTCCAGGTCTTGATACGAATCGAAGTCACAGATGTGACGGGCTAATAATACCTAGTCATTGTTACATAATTATAAAATGAATCAAAAGAAGGTCTGAATTCGGTGTTACACTCTTACAGATTCACAAGGCAAGCCAATGTATAGATACAAGAATAGTCTTACGTGCATCTGACAATGAAACGTATTTATGAAAATATTCTTGTTTTCTTTCTATTTTTTGATACGTCTCTGTAATTTATGTTTTAAGAGGATACATGCAATAAAACATTTAGAACTATTAGACCGGGTATTGTATAACATCATAAACTTGTTCTTATATTTAACTGGACCAGTCTATTTTAAAGTATATCGTTTCAGACTCGGAACATCACTTTACGGTAATTTGGATATAGTAGATCATAACTCGAAATACGAGTCTGGTTCTAAGAATACTTTCAATTTGAAGATACTGTAGAAGCAAAATTGAGAGCTTTAAACACGATATTTAGTGCAAGTAATAAATGCCAAACTTTGTACGTGTTTTGTAAAACATTATGTACACCCTCTTTTTTACCAATATTATCTTCAATCAGAAAATTCTAAAATCGTTTCAGTTCTGGAGGGGGAATAAAAGTGTTTTTATTGAGATGAAGCTGTACAGCAAAATTGAAAATACAGACAGTTATTACGTTATTATCACGATGCAAAGTTTTGGTAGAATGAGTGCAAACACTTGATGGCTCCAGGAAGCATTTCCCCGTAGTCATAACTACGCCAATTTTCTAGAAAAACATTTTTTTCAAAAGGATAAACGAAAGTAGCATTCTTTCATTTTTGCAACATTAAGTGCCCCAAGTAAAAAAGAAGGACTTTAATTCTAATATTAGAAGCAACATATAATAGTTGTTCCAGTTCGAAGTTCAAAGGTGTTAGCACGGAGTAGAGTCTTTAATAATCATTAAGGGTTGCTTATAGTGACAAAGCATTTAGAATATTGAATATTTCGAGCAACAATTTATGATATCAATGACGATTTCTGGGATACCAACCAGTCACTTCTCGGTCAGGTAGAGAAATTCTGTTACCACATGGCATGAAATTCAGCGGAATGTATTTGTCGTTTCGGACATTGTCTTATCCCAAATATTGCTTCGGTTGTGTAAGAATGCAATGTCAGACGGACATCAAAAAGGGATCCACATGAACAAAATTCGTTTTGCCACATAAAATATCTAGCCACAAACAAACTATGACGACACACTACACCAACGCCCATACATATCAAAGTGTTCATTGAATTACAAATATTGAAACGCAATGTGTTCATAACTCAGAAACATTACAGTAGCTCGATATAAAAACAATCATCCACAGCTATGATGCTAAAAGATTAATACAAGTCGATATCAAAATGTTTGAGAATATCTTCTCCCATAAAAAACGTTTTTCGACGATCAAAATGTCTAAATAAAGCAATCCTAGATCCCCAAGAGAGACACGTCAATATAATTTGGTAAAAATGTTGAAAATAAAACAGAAGTTTGCTTTGAATCCACGGATCTTTATCTGATGATAAACTTTCTGACGTTGTCTTAGAATGCAGTTTATCATAAAACATAGAGCGATGACTTCAAAAGACAGTGAAACAAAATAATTAATTTATTGATGAGTTTGGTTCAAATCATAAGGAATTATCCGATTATATCGTAATGCATTAGAAATAGTTTATAATAATTACATAAACTGGTTGATATCAAACAAAATACAAAGAAACACGATCATTACAGTATTGTCCAACTTAATGCATCGCATTTCAAGTTCAGCCAGTACGTATACCATAGTTTTATGTTTAATGACAGAGTTAAAATGTTATACAAACGCAAGTCAGTTTTTTCGTAGGGGTATTGGATATACATTATTATATATATTCAATTGAAATGTGGACGAAGCTTATTTCAACAAATAATTTCGAATCAGCGGTATTGCTTAAGAGTGCTGGTGGCGATTTCGCTAGTTACCAAACTTGGTCGAGATATAATGCCCATGGACAGTTTGACCTAGTTTGGCGGAAAGGATTAAGAAATGTTTATCTTGAGGAGCAAACAATTATTATGGTACAGATGCCAACCACAGAGGTTCACAGAATGCGTCCCGTCAAGACTCAGGCACAAGAATCCAGGACAACCTGACTAATTCGTCAAAGAAAACATAATTTCTTATTTAGCAAGTTTTGACTTATATGTTGAGACAAAATAATATATATCTAGCTTTAGTTCTCGCAGACTTTCAATTTTCTTTTCAATGTAAATAGGTAACTGAAAAACTCTAAAAATAACACGGATGATAGTTTAGAGAAATATATTCATATTAAGTGTATTGAGACTATAACTGAACCAGATGCTAAAGTAACAAAAAACGGTCTGCACAACTTTAACATTATTGCATAAACATGATCCATCGTGTGGTATGGGATAAGTTGCCTACAGACAGACATGTAAACAAACAAATATCGTTAGACATACACAAATAGATCTGGATCATATTTAGAAACGTATACATATTGTCTAAACGCATTTAAATGAGACATCGGGGCTGATTCGAGAACGAAATCGTCTACTCAGTTCAAAACACGTATCCATCAATCGGTATTTTGATGGAGTTTTCCTAGCCTGCAGATTATTTGTATACATTTTCAATGTCTATTTAAAGAGACAAAACACAGACTGATGGCTTTCTAAAAGCGTTTCTACTTATGTAAATTGTTTTTACTCAGATAAAATTTCAAACAGAGTGTGCAGAGTATATAATATTATTGAAAATAACGTAAAAGGCATCTGAATATAGTCAATACTGTTAAAGTCCCATTACCTTTTTGCTATAAAAAATATATGCAAAAAAAATTGCTGATATTATGCCGAGATAATAATTACCGACGAAACGAGCCATTTTTCTTCTAAAAACACTCATTTCGCTGTGAACTTTGCTTTTGTGAACTTGAAATATATAGAGCGCGTGACGTCCTTCATGCCGTGTGCATAATATGACTGCGGGAAAACACAGCTGTTCTATAAATAGTACTTTTTCAATGATATTGAAAAAGTACCATAGTGGTTTCGGAACCTTTTTTCTAGCTATAAAGTATCCAGGAAAAACACCCTCGATTCCTCTGTTATAGGACAAAGAGAAACTAGTACTACCCATAAATGTATAAGCTTATGGGACTTTAAGAAAGGGCACTCTGTAACTATGATGACAGGTGGCATTTTTTAGGTTATTTTGTTCTTAATAATTTATGAAACTTTTTAAAAGAATGACTTTTTTTTGCAGGGAGACATTTATTCGGAGATGGCCGCAAAACATTGGTTTGACTGTATGCCTTTCTACCGAGACTACTTAATCAAGTGACATTATTTGAGTCACGAAAAGTAACAGGTTATGCTTGACAACCGATACGTTGACGGAAACAACCGTTGTCATCCAATCGTATTTTGTCTAGACACAGACACTTGGGATAATTTCCTTTTGCCTGATAAAACAAGAATAATGTAATAAAATACAATGCAGAAAAGTATAAAAATGTCTCCGTAAACATAAATACCAGACAAAATATTGGTGTATACATTTTAATTTAAGAGTAGTTAGTCCCTAACTGGTCATTATGTGGTATATAAATGCTTAAATGAATTGTTTATAATACGCTTTGACTTCTTGGATGAATTATATAGCCACGACCATGTCAGAAATTAGACTCCAAGTAGATCAATATTTGGATAATACAGTGTACGAGTAAGTACATTGAAGCACTGAACACAAAGTTAAAATCATGATTTATTCTGATCCTTAAATATTCTAAAGGATCTGCCCATCCCACATAAACAGCCATAATACGGCTGTAAGTAAAAGCCACTCTGCAACACATTGCATCCTATTTGCATGGCTTGTAGCAATATTTTATTTTACGTCGATCCAACACCCCGGGTTAGTCGACTTTTTCATCAACAACGGTGGAGGCTTACACCTTGGCAGAACAACCGACATTCCGTAGATCAACTGGAAAGTTTCCTCATATATGAAATTTGTCGAGATGGGATTAGAAGACGCAGCGGTGAGGGTCTAGCGATTACTAGTCAAAGATCATAAACACTCGACCATGAAGGCCCCGCTTGTAGCTATAACCACACACACCACAGTTCATAAGTACACGGCTTACAGCTAAAGTCATGTTACATAAATATGAACACCACAAAATGCAAAGACCATACACCATCCTGGTGCAACTCTCTTGAAAAGTCCGAAGCCAATAACAACAAGAGGTTTAAATTGATTCGAGGTTGAAACCTCACTCTGGCACCGAGATACATAAAACATTGCGACAATAAGTTAATTTTTCTCATCAATTCTCCCATATTAGCAGCCACTTCAGTAAAATGTTATGTTTAAAAAATCATCAAGGTTAGTGTAGTAAATTGTAAAGTGTTAGCGGTCATCTCCAAATAAAGACCGCCATGTGAAAGGTCATTCTTTTAGAAACCTTTTCGATTGTTTAGATCAAAATGTCCTCTAAATAAAGGCCACATTACGTCTTTCCCAAGTGTGTCCCTTCTTTACATGTTTGACTCTGTATACTTGTTTCTTTAGCTTTGTCGTCGTAATGAGTTTTAAGAAAAATCAGTTATCCCTTATGTTCTTATATATGTTCTTATTTCAATATGAGTTACGACACTGTTGCGTTAAGCCACATATTAATGTCATAATGATGCATATTAAATTATTAATAGGAAAGTTCTTCCCTGTTGTTCTTGATTCCAGTCAAGCAATTGATACTGACGGGGTATACATAATGTCATTTCTCATGTTGAGCCATAATGTCGTGGATAGGGTCTTGTTTCATTTAAATATTTGTGCAAAAGCTGTCAAGGGTTTTGTTACCGAGTGGTATAGTAGACTTCATTGTTATCGCAGACTTGTGAGTTTTATATTCTAGCCAGACTTAAAAAACTACTGAATTGAAAATTGATTTCGTCTTCGATTACATTACATTGACATGCATAACAGTATGGTATTGTTTTGTTCTGTGAATATTGCAGATTGTGCATTGTATGAATAGCGTCAATATGTTATTTATTATATTGTGGCTTTGTACATTGAATAATAATATTAAATGATTATAAATTTTGTACAAGATTCATTACAGCTATTGTCACTATTATATTCATCTTCTGAATCAAGCTCGACATAATCACCATCAACATTACCATCATGATTATAAGCATTACCATCTTTATTTAGCACTAATTCCAATATGAATAAAAATCTTAGTGAATATAATACAGTGCAACCTCATCAGAGTGGCCTTCTCTTTAGAAACAACATCCCTTTAACAACAACACGACATTTCCCAACTGTACTATTTAGCTATTGATTTAACCTCTCTAGAGCAACAACTTCTCAACAAAGACATAATTTTATATTTTCCCGAAGGGTGTTGCTTTGGAGAAGTTGCACTGTACATGTAGTATCATAAGAGACTGGTTTGTTTCCAACATATGTTGGGCCATGATTTTTAAAGACACAGTCATATAATTCCCCATAATAATAATTATGTCTACTGAATGTCCCCTTAGTGGCAATGTAAACATAAAAATGATATGAAGTTACAAACAGTATAGTGTCTGCAGACAATTAATACTGAAGCTATACAATAAATATGCAATGATATTAGATTGTATTTTTCCAAATGTGATTTCTTTGTCCTGGAAGTATTTTCAATGAATGCCAAATAGTAGAATATGACTTAACGTTAGGTTAATCAACATTACAAAAAAATCTTCAATATCAGAAAAACAGACTAAAAATCTTACGACTGGATCACAGCTCGGTTTCGTAAAGCAATTAAGAGTTTTAGTTAAACCTGTGAACAAACACATGTAGCTTTTATTGACAGATGGTCTTTATTAAGTTTGGTATAAAATAAAACAAGATGTCTTTTTAAAACAATAAGCTTTATTTTCAGGGTGGCCTTTACTCGGAGGTGACTGTACCATTAATTTGTCAGTCTGGACAAAAACACCTATGGTAATATAACGAACACAATATCTTCATCAATTCCTAACAGTTAACTCTATCAAAAGTTCCACTCTCTCCATGTTTAGCAAAACACAAGTATAGTGACTTTTGATGAAGCGTAGAATTGGGTATTGTGAATTATTTAATTTTCTGTTAACATCTCTTTTCTCTAATTCACTTTTATTGGCAATTGCATTAAGGATTCAAATTGTTATAACATAGGACCTCGTGGATTCACCATAATCTTGTTATTTCGTATACTTGCTCTATGATTAAAACACCCACCGCCGTGGTCGAGTGGTTAAGGTCGCTGACTTCAAATCACTGTGACCTTTCACTGATAGAGGGTCCTGGGTCCGAGCCCTGCCACAGTCCATGTGTCTTTATGTGAGAAAATAGGCAGTTGCTTACAGAAGATGGTGGTCTAGTACTGGTTCTTCCTAGAAATGATTATTAGGTGAACTGTCCGCCTCATATGACTCTGACTGTTGGAAAGGGGCGTAAAACTCGATATAAACAAAAACAAAATCTAACTGAAGCATAGATAGGAGTGTGTTTATGGTTAATACAAATCACAGATACGTATGATATCTAATAGTTTCAATAAATTTGTCTCTATATTTTTTTATTTGTATGTAAAATTGTGTTTGTACAATAAACTACTTTATATTAAATTGTCTGGTATTAATATTTAATCGATAAACGCTCTGAGACACCAAATGACGTAAAATCTGTTTGCGTCTATTTACTTTCAGACTCTTAGAGAGAAATTGAATAACAAGTGTGTCTTGACACTAGATTCTTTATTTTAACGTGTTTTTATTTCTGAAAATCTGAAACTGACACGTCTGTCAAGCTACAGACGACTCTTATCTAATTTTATTTCATTCCATGAAATTCAATTATAACACATTGTATAAGATGATGAAATTCAAGGTTGATATAAAGTCAAACATTTCCATACATAAATAACCAGACATATTCCAATTTTAGATCGCAGAGACAGAACTTTAAATTTTCCGCAGCAATTTCCGCAACCGTGGTTGAGTGGTTAGGGTTTCCGCCTTCGGAGCGGAGGATCGAAGGTTCGAACCACAGTGGAGACTGGGTTAGAACTGATGCGGTCGGTTGGTGAGCTGCCAGCTATTTAAATAATGGTTACCTTAGGCCTATCTCAGCTTTCTTTATATTATACTTGAAACTATATTAATCTTACGCGCTGGTCTAAAACCATATAGTAAAACGTTAAAGTTTTTGCTCAAACTCAACTATTTTATAAAATCGAACTTTTCTCTGTTTAATTGTAAATTTGTAATTCAGAATGTAATATTAAAAGAAGGTACAAAGATGATGCAACAACGATTTCCAACAATTTCAACCAAGTTATAATCTCTCGATGTGGTATAATTCAGTAAAATTGATTTGAGTCTGTTATTGGTAATTTGACTTTTGACTCAAATGAAAATAGAGTTTTGAGACTTAATTTGTCTGCCAGACTCACAATACTTTATGCTGGCATGTTTGACATTTTCTTAGTATGTAAGGTAACAAATGATAACATTTTTTGGTCAAATGCACAATATTTTAGACAGAAAAAATAGTATGTAAGGTAACAAATGATAACATTTTTTGGTCAAATGCACAATATTTTAGACAGAAAAAATAGTATGTAAGGTAACAAATGATAACATTTTTTGGTCAAATGCACAATATTTTATACAGAAAAAATAGTATGTAAGGTAACAAATGATAACATTTTGGGTCAAATGCACAATATTTTAGACAGAAAAAACATTTGAGTCTTTTATTGAGTCTTTTGTTCGTGAAACTGGGGCCAGTGTTTGTTATCATGTGATAGTCTTAATATTGCAGTCGTCAGAAATGAGTGAGACTTACTGAAATAGTATTATTGTCCCATATGAATATAATTATATGCTTTGCATTTTCAGCTGTACTCTCAATCGGCTAACAATTTGTTTCCATGTAGACCATCAAAGTTCCGGAAAGTCTGGCTAGCCAGTGGAAGGTTTTAGAAATAATTTTAGTCACTGAGAGATACTAGTAGACAAATACGGCATTGTTTTGAAAGCCGTGTTTAGAGAAAAAAAATTGCCCGTGTACACGGAATAGTCTATCGCCATTATCTTTCATGTTAATTTTAGACCGGATGTACACTTGACGGGTAAAAGATTTAAAGCGTCCAATCAAAGCCGTGATTACAAAACGGTGTTATAAATTACCATTAATGTCAAACAGAAGATAGTATACAGACCTTGTAAGGTGGTTTTCTCCACGGGTTTCCAGACATGGTAATGCAGAGAATTGGTCCTGGATGGCGGGGAATGTCTAATATGGCCGAACAAAACGGAGTTAAATGTTCGTCTACTTAAAAGTGTTTCGAGGAATTGTGGAGAAATTTGATACCAAATTAAAAATGTCAGTTAAGAAATGGGACAACTCTGCTCTGTCGACTATTGGTAAATGTACTGCAATTCATTAGCAGGATAAAATAAAATGACTGATTTAAAGAAGTATGGGGCGAATGGTCGCTGTGGTCGGTAGGTCGTTATAATCAAAGGGTTTGGCAGTTAGAAAAATCTTGTTGATACAAATAAAGTATACAAGCATATTAATCTATAACATTAAGTTTTTGAATGTATTGCTTCAGCGCATATCTATTTATGGAAAAGAACGTTTAAGTTTTGAAATCCGGATCAGGTTTTAAGAATGTTCTAATTTCGATGTTAACAAAAAAAAACAGGCAAAGAATTGAAAGTCATAAACATGTCTACATTCGTCCTCGATGTAGGTAATGAAAGCAAAATATGCACGTACACATCATAAAGCATTTTGCTTTCGATAGTTAAAATCTTTAAATAGAGATGCTAAAATTTCAAGATTATTTCTGGGGGAAGATAAAATGTTATACAAGACAAATAGAAAATACACGTATTACTCGTATTGTCATATCTAAATATACATTTTCAGTGGAGAGAATGGTATTGGTTGCTGCCTCCCATAAAATACATTGCCGTCGACTTTAATTGTCAGATTTTCGAACAGTTCTACGAGGATAGTAAAGTAATCAATGAATGGGCAATAAACCCTATTAATAGAAGGGTACTAGTGTACATATTATGCTGGTTTCGGTACTTTACTACCATCGACCCACGAGTTTAAGTAGAAATTTGACAGATATATTTTGTGTATTATGGGAAGGGTTTCGTCTGGTGAGTGGTTATTCTTACTAGTTTTTTTTCAATTCTGTTGTAGAATTATTAATCCTTGTTTTCCACGAGTAAATGCCAACTTCTCCACCTGAATCTCTCGTGTCAACAATCGAGAACAAATAGCATAAGACGCAATGGAATCAACAAAAGCATCACAGGGAAGATGTGCTATACCCAGCGTTCGAACCCACGAACATGGGGCACTAAACTCATTATATAGCCTAAGAGAGCATGCAAAAAATAACTTAGTTGCGCAAATTAAGGAAGGTATAAGTAAGTTGATGATGATATTATCACAATCAAGTTGTCCTCGCCTAACAATTAATAATAAATGAAACTGGAAACATAAACACAAGTCTTGAATGGAAATGGACTCAAAGTATTTTCGTAATATTCAGTTCATTTGAACATTGGTGTGCGCAAGTTTCGCGCTTATTACACTAACTGACTTGTTTATCAATTAGTGATTTGAATGGATGGATATTTGTATACATATCCTTTAAATTAAACAATCGTATTGAACAAATATGTACTAGTATTGGATTCCAAACTAAATGGTGCATCGTAAGGCTATAGGTAGTCATCTGAGAAGATTTTAACATATTTTGAATACATTCTTATTGAATCAAACAAGCAACTCCAGTGTCTAGGACAATAGAACAGCATTTCCTTTACATTCTAACCTTGTCGATTTCATCGTTGCATTTAATCTGCAAAGTTGTATTTATCAGTCGGAAAAAGGTGTTTCAAGAAAACAGGACATATATTTTTTCACTGGATACTAGGTTAGTCCCAGGTCGTTGAACTTAATGTAGCATTATGTCTTTTGGTTTAACAAACAAAAGGAAACTATGTACGTTTTGCTATAACTTCTATCAATACATGTATTTGATTTGTTTGTAATTATGTATGCTCTCTTGAACATTTTATTACTGACGATTTTAACTGGGTCACATGTAATTCGATTGGTACTGGAATGCTTATGCAGAACTACATGTATTCCTGAAAGGTCTTGATTTATTTGTACGTTGTCGAGTGATTTTATTCAATCTGCTTCCATTTCGTATTCAGTTACCACCGTCAGAGATATTTATGAGCAATAACTGCACAGGTGTAACCATCGTTATACGATTTAAAATTGATTTCCTCTTCTATTTCATGACCTTTCATGCATTACGCTGTGTGATTGAATTGCTCGGATTTCTTATTGGAAACTGTATATATGATGTAACGTAACCTTTCAAGGTGGCTTGTTTCTTTGTTATAAGTTGCAATGCTTAAGCTCCGGTGTGCATTACCGCTTTGGCCCGTACATAAATGTTGTTTGTCTACAGTAAACCTTCCGTTCACGAACATTACAATGTTATGGCCTCCTTCTTAATGCCACTATTTATTTTTAAATGTTTTAATAAGTTTACAATGTTTTGTCAAATTGTTGATAAGATCGAATCAGTTTTTACACCGATTCTGAACGTAGTCCTGATATGGAGGCTCTACAGTATTCCATTTCAATGACTTGATTATTGACAGGAAAATCATAAACTTGTTTGTGCTGGAAACTCATAAAAGTCATTCTAAGATGTTTCAATCATATTGCCGGACTTGTATTGACTATTCGTTTGTGTTCTGTTGTGGCATGATTAGTATCTAGCAATATGCCGACATTATACATATACCGGACATTCATTAATCACAACTTTAAAACTTCACATAAAGCAGATTGGAGTCTAGTCGCCTCTTTGATTCCATATATAGATAGTCAACCACATTGAGAAAATCAAATTTCAGTTTGCCCAGGGGGCGTCAAAAACACGACTAACACATATTCCAGATCTCTCTACGGAAATATAATAAGCAACATAAAACTGAATCCCTAATTCTGATAAATGCCTTCAGCGATTTTAATTCTACAAACACTGATAGGAAACCAGATGCCCATAGTTTTTTCTTCTTCCGCCACAAAGTGTCAACCGAGCGGGTTTCTGGTATTGTCGTAAATACATGTATATATGTCGTAAATAAGTTAGTAAGAGACTCTGAATTAGCTGTATTCTTGATGTAACGAAAATCACTGAAATACGTTGTTGTTTTTAACATCACCACATTCAATCAAATTATGTATTGGACTGTTTGAACCAAAACTCACATTTTTCAGACAATGTTAACAATACAATTTTCAAAGGAACGTGGATTTTGCAGCACTACAATGTACATGTATTTCGTTATGTTCATTCCAGAAAGAGAAATTTGAAATACTCATTTTAACACTAATATTATTAAATGACAATACAACCCGTTCTATCTACTGCATTTGATTGAGGTCATTGTGTACAAAGTGTTTACCTTTTGTTTACCTTTTGCAATTAATAACATGATAGTATTATACCAAATAAATAAATTAATAGAATAAGGCCAGCTTTGCGGACATGCCATATTGTTTCCATTCAATGGCCTTTGTAAGCCTAATGGACTAAATAAATTATGTACATATATAAATAAGACAAGTCATCATGATGCACATTATTTGCATGATAAATTTCTGATTAAATAAATGGATCCAGAAGATTGTTTCGTTGTATTCAATGAGGATATAAAGATGTTTTCCGAAATTATTATACGGGATTATTAGGACTTTATTTGAAAATAAAATGCTTAGGTTTCAAAAGGTAAACATAAGAAACTAGAGCAGTCACAGAGGTGTCTAATACTCCCGCCGCCTCTTTGACACCAATACTGCAATAACTAGTACATAATACGGCTAAGTTCAAGGAACATATTATTAACTCTGCAATGAGTGAATCGCTGGGCATGAAAATTGGGTCTTGCACATCTACATTTGATGGTGATAACATATTTCAAGTTTCATTGCAATAGCTTAAAAATGTGGAAGTAGTTCGTTCCACAAACTTTTATGCATTTTATGGCATTCGTTAATGTATTTATATCAACGACATACCTTTAAAAGTCATTTGTCTATTTTGTTATCAAAGTTTTCGAGATGTACGCAAGGTTGATGCCAAAACCATCCTATCAATTTGTTAGTCTGTCCTTTCTTAACTTACGTCACAGAAGATTGTAAAATTAGATATTTATCGACGAAACCTAGGCGAAGACAACACTTCAATTATGTTCATATTTTATCATTATCCTGGATATGATTAGTTACATAATTGATACACTTCAATTTTCTGTAATGATAAAATTCATGAAGTAAAGCTAGTCTTTAAGCCTCCATTTGTTTTATAAAATGTCAAATCAAAATTCTAGACTTCATGAATAACATCACAGATGTAATTTATCATTTTTTTCTGATTGACGTCGTCGTGCATTTTTCTGAGATTAAACTTGCTTTTCGTGAATTTGACCAAAATACGAAGTTTGATTTTTTCTCTCAATTCCTATTGAAATTCCCCATAAAAGTGTTACTAATAGGTCTAAAATATAATCATGGCTATATATTGAAAACAAAATAGAAGACATCTATATAAGTTTTGAAAAAAACATATCTCTCTCACAATTTCTTGAAAAAAACAACATTACTTTCTAACCTCGGCCTTTGGTGCTTCTTTGATTAAGTTTTACTTTATTGTTTTCGCATTTGTCAAACCTAAGAACTTTCAGCGTACTTCATCGCCCCCAATACCATTCTGAGACATTAGAGATGCGCCATAAATCTTGTGATACGTTTTTGGAAATTTCATTCCTGAAACATGGTTTCCGACTTTACAACGTTCAAATTAACCGTACTCGTTCTAGGTTGAACTTTTTTGTATATCCCTCTGTTACGATTTCGTGTCACTTTGCAAATCTTAGAACACGCTTTCCTAACTCCCGAATGAACTGATGCGATGTGGTATTTATTATTCGTCTTCGTCCAATTAGAATATATTGCGTGAACTAAAATATGAATTATCATCAAATTAACGTCATTTCCCTCCTATTTGCACCCACAATTCTTTAAGGATTGGCTTAAAAGTGACAGCGTCGCCAACGTGAATGGCAGTTGCACTGTCTTACATTTTTGTTCACGAATTTCTAAATAAGATGAACAGTCTGTAGACTTAGCCGTTACGGTTTAAAGAATTACGTTATATATAACCTCTTATCAATGAGTCAATGAGGGTGAGGGGTGTTAGTCACTGCAGTTTGACTGGTCGGTTTTTTAAATCAAAATCAAGAAACAAGGTCAACGCAATTAACAAGGCAAATAACTAAATTGTGGTACGAATCAACAATTTGACACGATTCTTTCTTAGGTTATCCCCCCTCTCCCCCGCTCCCGTTATAGTGTGTCAAAATATATAACAAATAATACATACAATATCAATACTCAATGTGTGACCTGTGTTAAGGAAACTAAAATAGGTAAAAAATGATGCATGGGTAATCTTTCTACACCGTCGTTCAACCAATGTTAGAACACCCCAACCAACGCGACTTGCGTGAAAGCCCCCCCCCCCCCCCCCCAAATAAACATGGACGACAAAGCCAAAACATGGCAAACCAATACATTAGGAGCTTCACGTTTGAAGAGCTCGATTTAGCAATGACAAAACAAAGCAAACCGAATTTTGTTGATAAAACAATAAGTTGTACTAGGAGATCTCTTCTAAAAACATGCTCTAAAGCCACTGGGAAATATGCAAGAGCTGAAATTCAATAACGATGGTAATACCCAAATAAAGACTTAAATTTGCTGTCAATTTCTGCCGTGAAATATGTACGTTTTACCGATATAATATTTCCCAATTGAATCCGGAAGAAATTCTATTTCAGGAAAATGGTTATTTCTTTTAAATGCATTACGTATGGCATCGGTAAAAGTTATAAACAAAAGCTGTGAACTGCCGAATGATCTGAAGATCATGTTCGCATAAGTGTTAAAACTGTACGATCATTACTAGCGCACATTTTTTAACAAGATTTATAAAAAACAGTATCAAAATATACATCAAATATATCCATCAAAAGGGTAATTCACACATTTCATTATAGTTTGTATTATTGTTTGACAAACTGTAAATCAGTTATTGTTCATATTTTGAATTTTATGGGATATATCACAAGCGACGTGAATATGAACGATAAACTAATACTAACATTTCAATCACACATTTTATTTATCTATACTTGTATGAATCAATACGTGCAGTAGGGAGGTCAATTTTCATATCAACAGTTCCCTTTTAACGCAAGATTGTGTAATTATGTAGCGGTTCATTAGCATATTATATGAACTTTTGGAACGATCCTCGTACATATCTCTATACTGAGACGAATATATCTAGCAGGCAAATTAATCACCTTGTTGGAAAACGCTACAGGAACATATGTGAATTAATACGCGAGTTTCTGCCATATGTTACTTATAATGATAAATCAAACGTTCTCTATGAAAACAAATGATGCATCGAGTGAAAATAAACTTAACCTTGATAAGTCGAGTGTAATTCAACAAGAATACAAATCCTTCAACGTTGGAGAAAATGGTGGTTTGTTGATTTATTAAGGAGCGGGGCGTGAAATTGATGGTTCGTTTTGAAGAGTATAATCATTCATTTAGATAAAGCCAAGTTTCCAACCGTATATGTAAATATATTTCTTACAATGTTGAAGAGAAATATGTGGTTGGTTAAACACCATGGAACCCTATTGAAAATATAGTGCAACCTCTCCAAAGCAACAACCTTTGGGAGAAGAAAGAATATGTTGTTGTCGAGAGGTTGTTGCTCTAGAGAGGTTAAATTACTAGTTAAATCCTAGTGGGAAAACCTTGCTGTTGTTGAATGGAAATTGTTGCATAAGAGAGGACACTGTAAATCATTCTTATAGTATCAGTAAGTTGTATTGAAAGTGTCTTTTTACTTTACCCATAGCGTTTCGATGTATGAGATTGGTTGCATAGTTTGGTATAAACCGGTACCCAATATATGTACTTTTGCTATACTATG
Organism: Lutraria lutraria; assembly: GCA_964023205.1. NCBI lineage: Eukaryota > Metazoa > Mollusca > Bivalvia > Venerida > Mactridae > Lutraria > Lutraria lutraria. The sequence goes on from OZ026835.1 coordinate 7,169,264, forward strand.
ATGCTTCACATCCAGAGCTGGTACCAGGCCTTGTGCTTATGAAACTGTACAATCTTCGAGGTCAACACTTAATTTCATTCTGGGAGTAATTTTATTGAAACTATATCACTGTATCTAATGTTTTCATAGAGTCAGATCAATAATATGAATAAGAAACTAATTTATGATTTGGAGGGAAATGTTCCAATATATAGTTTCATTCGTTGCAGACTGAGTACAATAGGTGTACTATTCATGCATGTCTGAGACCAATATCTTAACAGCTTAGAAGCCAAATGAAAACATAGAAAGCAATCGAGATAAATGTTATCGTATGGTAGCTTATGTTTCGAAGAAAATCCCAACGCAATTTTGGGTAATGTAATATTATAATTATAACAGAAAAGCTATATCTCACTATATCCGAGTCAAAGTTCCCCCTTTTGTTCGTACAGTGTGACTTCTCAAATCTAAACGTATCTATTTAGTTGTTTCGACAGCTATGGTAATTTCAGAGCTGCCCAGATAGGAGGAGCCAAGATACAGTAGAACCGGGCATTTATATCGCTCCTCTTATAGCTTTTCCTGGTTCTTTATCGTGCACGGTGTAAAGCATCGATGTATGCATTGCCAATTTCCTGTGATTTTCTAGATGCAAAACTTGACTAACTGAAAAAAACGTTTCCTGAGAAATTAGTAAGGCGGAGCTTAGATTCGAACCCACAACCTTTCGTTCATCAGCCAAGCTTGAAACCTCTAGACGACCAATCATCTCTATGTATGTTTTTGAATTATGGAGGTTTTCGGATAATAGAGATTTTTGAGTTTTCGTGTTTTCAGATAATACATGAAGTCGGATAATACAGGTTTTCGGATAAGAGAAGCGTTTTGGATAATAGTCGTGTTTGATTAACAGATGTTTTCTGTATCAAGGCATGTAAACAACTTTTTATCAAGTCTGTTTTACATTTATACAAAATCATTTGGCCAGAGGGTTTCAGATAAGAGCCGTTTGACTGTATTGATCGATAAACAAAACGCAGATCTGATGAATGAGTGTTGATATGAATTCTGCTAGGCAGAGATGAATTTCGTTTTTTAAAAACATCTCAGTTTTTTTCTGAAATTACCACGAGGAGAAACAGTTGGGCGTTTGATAAAACGTGTTGACATTAATGTCTGAAACAGATAAAACCAAACCGGCGTTAGCAGGCAACTCCGAATAACGGACCATACAGTGAATAAAGGCTTTTCTTTTGTACCCGTCTCTTATCATATGAGAACAAAATGACCTCCAAATAGGGTCACCTTTTAATAAAAGTCATACTATTTATAATGTATTTCCCAGGTTTGACCATTTGTTCACAGGATTGACTGTACGTCAAAATATTAAAAGATCTTTACAGCATATTGTATCATAAAATGTTTGTAACTTGGTGTTAAAATTTAGTCGATTTGATGTTTACTAGACAAATGCTTTATGTAATCGTGGGTTGAAGAATCATTTAATAGGTTTTTGAACATTCCAGTCCGTAAGTTGATATCATTGAGGTGTTGAAAGCAAGTCGAATGAGACGAAATTGAAAATAGACTAAACACAAAGTAACAAAATTCAGTTCCGGTTTACACGTGAATTGCGTACAAAATAATAAGAAAAAAACTCCTTGGCGTTGTAGTAAGTTGCATGATCCGTTTCTTGATAAGGAAATGTTTTATCAATGTTTTATTGTTTCTAAATAATACGGCAGGTTTTATCTCGCACTTGGATGTTGAAGGAAAGTTAACGTTGATTTAAGAAGATAAACATCTTAAATGATGCTGATAAATTAGACAAAGGCACCCTTGTTTGACAACAAAGGGACATTAATGTTTTGTTGAATTAATCATAAATATACAAAGGTTTGTTGAACACTGAAAAAAGGAATCAACTGGAAAGAAAGATAATCGTTAGACTGTAGTAGCTTGTTTTCGGACAGAGATGATAAAAGGTGGTTGGCGCTGATATGAAGAATGTAAATAAATATATGTGATAATGATTTCAAAATAGGAAACGGTCTGTGTCTTTCTGAAATACATAGTGTGCAGATACCCGATAAAACATGGCAGAGATGTTGAAAGAAATCTCCGATTGTGTTTACTTCAAATATGTTGTGAAATGATAGAGAAAATTAACAATTTGGCGAACAAGGTTTGTGAGTAGTCCATGAATAAATACAGACTAAATATGACTTTATGCTGAGAATATAACTGCTGTAAGATATATGAGTTTATTCATTCAATGTTTTGTAATATTGAATCAAAGATTCTTGTCCAACACCAACAGTCGCGTTGCTAAGCAGCCAGCTTTTCAAGTTACGTAATAAAAACGAAACAAATGATAAACTAGGTGGTTTTATTTATTTTTATGCCATAAAGTTATAAAAGAAAGCTTAGTAAAGATGAACTACCGATGTTGTACCAACCTTTCCCATGTGACAAAATGTGCGATATCTCTTCATTGCGGAAAACACATACATGTATATCAAATACTAAAATCAAAAATGGAGGCGGAATGTATCGTGATAAATGCATAAATTAAAACTGCATTTTGTATCGTTTGTTAGACGAGTGTTGATTGTTTCTTGTTTTGCCATAATTTGTTGCCGCGAATTCTTCATTCTTGCATTTAACTTGGTGTTCGTGACTAAACACAATTGTACAATGTGTATAATTGACCGTGAATGGCGAAGAACAATTTCGGAAACAATTGTGGGGGTATTTAACCGAGAAATCTGCAGCAATAGCGTGTAATTGTCTGCATACGAGCTTTACTCGCTGGTTGTCCGCGTTGTTTATATAATTGTCACGTCTCATGCATTTTGAATGTCGCCCTTTTAACTCGGTTAAATGAAGAAAACATTACAACACCAAGGATGGTGAACAAGATACTCACAAATTAGAGCGGAGGGTGGATGATGCGAAATTAGTTTAACAATTATTTCTTGTTGTATAATACGGCCAGATTTTTAAAGTTTCATGTGAGTTTCTTTTCGAAATATTCAAAATTAAAAAAGGAAAGTAAACTTGATGGTTATGAATTGAAAATAAAAAATAAATATTTTCAGATATGAATTTTTAATATTTATAACCAAACTTATGCTTACCAGCTAAAAGAGATATTAAATCCTTGTTTATAATATTTTCTCTAATACGGCTAGATTTCCTGCAAAATAACATGTATGCATTTCATCCACCGCCCTTTTCATTAGTATCCTATTCCGACCAGAAATATTCAGAAAAAAAAAGATTCATAATTTAGCAATAAACATGGTAATATACTAAATATCAGTCCTTACTCTTATTTTAATTGTAAACATTATAGTGGTCTTGTAACATAATTACACCGATATTTTATTAGCAAAACAATTATTTGTACAATTAGCTGTCAGTTGAATGCCATAGAATAAACCCGTGAGATCGAAAGTTATTCTAATAAAACTTTATTAATCGACCAACCATTATCACAAACATTAATAACACATTCTAGTTCGTGTTTACGCTGCGTGGAAAACATCCTTCCCACAGTAAATCCTTGACATTTAGTCCACCTTTGGGTCGATTTGTAGCTGGTCTATATTTTGAATATAGATAGGAAAAGTATACTTAGAAACTACAACATACAAAAATCCCGCCTTCCCCTAAATACAGCCATACATAAAACCCACCAACTCAAGCTCATCCAACGCATATAACAAGCGCGTTGCAAGCGGTGCCAACCCTCGTCTGTTCACCGCCACAGTAAGATCTATCCATCTATGAAGTTTCATGTTGCTACCTCTTATATTTACTGAGTTATGAAGTTTGCACAGACGCAGACGACGTAGAAGAAGGACTGTTAAAATGTTTCCATTTACATTGGCATGTTCCAATGTGCCAAAGGGTCTCTCGAACTAGTACAGTATTGTCTTCAGAAATGAGGCCCCTTGGTTTCCTACAAAGTCATTTTGGAGACACGATTTGTTCTCATTTTTTCCGACATGATGCAAAGTACTACATTCATGAATTTCAGCACAGATTGACAGATAGCCTGCCTTTCGCAAAGAGACATGTTAACGTGTATGGATCCCTTTATAGAAAGTGCGACTCGAATGGGAACACAGTCATGTGCTCCTACCACCGTTAATTATTTGAGTTGTATGATGTTGGAACGCGATTCAAAAGAAAATCTTTTTATTTCATTTTAATCGCGAACTGCGTTTTTTTCTGCAGTTGTTCCAACTTTGTACAGCCAATTATTCTAAAATTAGAGGGGGATTTAGAAGAAAAAGACAATCAGTACAAACGAGTTGATGGCGATACGAGCAAAAAGGTTGGCTAATACGGACAAAACTCGGCAATACGGAATTCCCATTTGGTTAAAAGAACTCGGTGCTTCATGGAATAATGAAATTTGGGCTTTTCAATGGTTAAAGAAACTCGCCTCAGTACGAGTGAAGGCAAAGTACATAGTTAATTAATAAAATACTTATTAATTAGGTAAATTCATATTAGCCTAGTTATTTGTCCTCCGTCGGGTGTACAGGCCTTAGCCCTAACGGTTCAGGCCAACACGGCGAATCTCTGATCAATAACCCGGCCAATAAGAATTTCACCATTAATAACGTTATATTGTTCAGACTCATTCGTCATTGAACAGTCACCATTCCGAACAATGGACCAAAGCTGATAAGAAGTATTTTTTTGTTCATTAGTCTTTTTTAATCAGTATGGGCATCATAATCTAAATTGGTGTTTGAAAATTTGGAAATTGCATTTCGTTGAAGACTTACTTTTTTACCTCCGTTTTCCTTGAATTGGACAAGCTTGTCTGTATCATATTTGACATGATAAATTGGAAATCTAAAACTGAATTATTTCAACCAGCTTAATATGTGTTAAAATGAGTCCGTAGCCTCTGCAAAATTTGCGTAAATGTTTGCGTTAAAAATCCAAAACGAGTTTTCCTCATCAGAAAGAGCTTAAAGCGTTAGCAAGCTTCGCACGAATGATGCATTTCTAAGTAGAGAAAATCTGTTCTATTTTCAAAACGCGAGCTTTTATCGCTAATCATGTGTTTTAGACGTTGTGGTAATGATGTTCACCGCTGTACGAATTTAGAACAGTTTGGCCATATTTTGATTTAGGAACGCTACATTCGGGAAGCTTCAGTTTTTGACATTACGTATAATGATCATTGTCCGAAATATTCTGAGTGATGTTGATTCAAAGACTCCCAGGATAAAGAGCAGTATACATGTTCTATTTAATATGCACTTTACTTCTTACATCTTCGTTTTTTGCGGTTTGGCATTTACATAATCAAATTCCAGATCAAACAAAGTCACTAAATACGCGGATAATGTGTATGAAATACCCTTAAGACTACTTTTTCTTTGAATATGAAGATTAAAGTAAAAGTTCCATTATAAGGAAAACGCAAAAACAAACATGTTGTTTGCATCACAACACTGCTCATATCCCGGAATGGGGTACGTGCATTCATTCTCAGAGACGTTTCTTTCTCTTATAAGACGAAAAACGTTTCAAAGCGATAGAATATTCATCTCTTGTTTTTTTAAAGGAATGACTTTTAACAAATTCTTCCAAGAATGTGGTCCATACTAAGCTTTTGATTTTTTTTAAATCTTCCATTACTGCCGACAGTTTTACATTATGTCCCTCCTAGACGGTTAAATGTAAATATTGTTTGATCCATAACAGAAGACTTGACAACATATTTATTAATTTGAAATCGCTATGGTATCTCGTCCTCTTTATGATGAATGTGTTTGGTGCGGGAGGGGTCACCCTGCGTATCCTGAGAAACTGTTTGAAACTGGTGTCATTGTTTTGTTTCTTTTTTAACACACATTACTGTATCTGTATTTATGATTAAATGGAAAGGAATAATTTCAGAGCATGATATTAAATAAACGTCGAAGTTTCTCACCACTAGGACCACAGCATAGCTATGGCTGAACGATATTTCAGTTATAAACGGCGGCAGGTTCACATAGCCAGTTTTCCTGGACTGTATTCTAACAAGTATTTAAATTAGTACTTACTCTACGACAAGGAAAGAAGACAACTTCTCCACAAAGGGAGGGAAGTGGATGTCAACGAAGTGTATGACCTGCCGCGACAAACTCGGATCGCCGGATTACAAGTCCGACGCACCAACCACTGTGTAACGTGTTAGAAATCGGATTGTTCTTTTTCCAAATATATTTTTGTACATCAAGTTAAGCCGACGAATATTTAAACCATGTTTATAATAGTATACTAGTTGACGTTTAAAAGTAAAAGATACAAGGTTAGTTTTGATCTATTGTTAAAAAGCTTATTGTGGCATGGTAATCGAAGTTCGAACCATCATTTCCCTAATTTTTCAACATTATTGGATTTGTATAACCTCCGGCTTCCGTTTGTTGTAGGTGTTGAATTCGGCGATGGTAATTTTGTGTTGTCGGATTTTTGTTGATGTTATCATATCCAGTGTGGTCTTGTCATCTTTCTTTATTTCAAAAAGAATATTCTCATCATAAAATCAGTTAATTTCAGGGTTTTTGGTAGTTCTAACTGAAAAGGAATAATTCCTAATTTCTTCAAAAGTGTATACCTACGATTGAAGTGTGTTCATAAGAATAAACTCGTTGTGTTTTCTTACAAACACACACAGACACAGCTTCAATGTTTCAGATTTTAGTGCGATAAATTAGCAAAATTTCTTGCTACATTCTGTGATATGTTATGATAGCTTGTTCGCTGTTTATTTTTGTATTACAATAATTCCATTAAGATCCCACATAAAACCATGTCTGCTTAAGTAATTTTATACAAACAAACATTTTTCAGTGTAAATCATTATTTTTATTTTATATTTCAACGAACAATGGTATCAAATGTTTATTTTGTGAAATAGCATTTAGGTTTTGCTAATGCAGTGTTTCTTCAAACCTTTTATCTTTAGCTTTATCTTACACAAGTCTTTATTGACTGCATGGAATGCCTTGTCTTCCGATATCCGAGATACCGAGCATGCAATAGATAGTTCGATTGAAATTAATGATGTACGGATTCCAATTGTGGGTTGCGCTATACAATCAGAGGACTGCTAATGAAAAATTGCAAAACATTCAGATTATACAATGAGGTTTGCAAATACAATATTGCAGAATTTTGAATCTGATATGATAAAATCATACATTTCTGCCAAATCTAATCAAGATTTCAGAATTACGCCGAAAGCTGAATTTTTGGCTTTTAAGTCCATACTGTTTTATCGATGAAAATTCTTTTAAACATCTTTGTTTCTGAGTCCTATCAAGTTTGAATAATGATAAGAAAACTAATGCAGAATATTATTTAAATGCGATATTAGGATCAATTGAATGATGCTGAAATTACCGAACTGTCGCAATGTTGCGGGAAAGCGGTAGGCATTTGGCCAAAACATACGTATCTGGTTTCCCTTAACATGTTGCAGGTCGCTGAACTCTTCAACTATTCTATTTTAGATACTAGGAGTTTAGTTCCCATGAAAATGAAAGTATCGGCACGGAAAAAAATGAACCAAGATTGAAGAAAGTCTAGAATGGACAGGAAAATAATGTCGATTTGTTAGAACCAGATACATTTAACGTCTTATTTGAAAATGTTCGACAACATTCATACTTTATCAGTGTCGAATGTATTGAACAGTTTTCTGAATTACTATGGCATACATTATAATCCTGACAATCTGCAAACATTCATATACCATAATAGGTTTATGTTGAGACCGACAGCACGATGGGTAAAGCGTGTCAATGTCAATGAGAAGCTTCGAGAGAACATCTTGATCAAGGAAGTGGTTTTATTTCCATTGCGGGGGCAGTATTGAGCACTTTTGAATGGCAAGTTTTACAATTTCTCAGGTGCTTGTAAAGGAATCGAAGAATGTGTCAGCGAACGCTGATTAGTATCGCTTATAGAAATTTGTTGGACAACCAATGAGAACAAATACAGCATGACGATGAGGGAGTGATCTTTAATGTTAGATAATTTATTTACTGAGTGACGCAAACTTCGTTACAAAAGAAAGCCTCGTTGTTGAGTGAATGTAACCAAAAGAGTTGTATCCCACATGAAAAAGAAAAAAGTCAATTGGTTTCAAAAAACTAAACGAATGCGTATATTGTTTTATAACTAACGAATCAGTGACAATGCGGTTAAAACAGTAAGATCAATGTAATTGCATTGTTAGCAAATTTACAAAGGTTAAATTAATTACTCACACGAAACGTTTTAAATTCGCATATTCTAAGGAACGTCGGTCTTTTAAAGGCTAATTGATAAAACAAAACCAATGAATAAATATTATAACTTAATGGTAATCGTCTGATTTATCTAAATTCATTCTAAAGTGGTATGATAAAAACTAAAAGTGCATCACCTATGAATGGAGTATCTTTTCTGTTTGATGGTTTCGGTGCGAAGATATCTACATGGTCACTTCTGTCATCGTATGTATTTATGGACTTCAATTGTTCGAAGACGGAACCCTGTGTTTACTAAATAAGTAATTGTTCTTAGGCAATAGTATCAGCTACGTTTTTGGGTGTTAAGGCTGTGGTAGCGTTAGTGAGAAGGTCGAATTTATTGTTTGTGGATTTTTTAAGTACTTTGGATGAATATTTTCATCAATATACATTCATGTATTAGCGACCAATTTGTCGGTACCTAGTGACAGTTAAACACACACAGACAGTAAGTCTCAAAGTTAAAATTATTCTTTTTCAAGGTACATAATTACTGACACAAAGAAAGCGACAGTTATAGTCATTGATTAACTGATTATGATAAAAATGTTCATAGTTACTGTTGTCATGTAAAGCGCAAGAGCATAGTTACAGCTGGATATAACAGCATCTGTTACTTAGCCACCAATCCTCGTGTACTGATTCAAGATTGGAGACGTTGTTTCTTCGAGATATCTTATATAAAAGAACATTGAGACAATGGTCCAGACCCTGTACAGCAATATATTTATTAATTATCGATCGTTCTTAGGACTTGTCATCGCCTGTCAAAGCAAACTTAGCTTTCGAAAGTTATGTAATTTTAGATGGTTCTATCTTAGCTTTTGTAGTCTTTGAAAGAACACCTTAGTTCTCGAAACCTTTGGAATTAGGAATTAAGATGGAATACTTTTGCATTATCGCCAATCTACTTTATTGAAGTTTTGAAAATGGTGCTGGTGTTTTGTGACTAATCATTTAGAATCAATTTGATTCTAAAAATATTCTTTAACCAAGGAAATGCAATTATAACAGTTTAATTGTCTACTAAATGGCTTAAGGTTATTCTGCTAATTAGTTTAATACAATCAGAATTTGCAAAAACTTAACGAGAAATTGAATTCATTTGTAAAATACGGACCCAGATATCTGACTTGATACAGTTTTAGACCAAGTATTTCTAATTACTGACATGATTAAAATAAAGTTCCTATCACATCAAAGTGCATTGTTAAAATTTTATACTGTATATAATCAACGGGTTAAAGCGAACAGATTTATGTATAATTGCAAACACGATTGTTTTCACCCCTCTATATTCTATAATGGTTTATTATGTCAGGTAAAATGTGCTTGTGTCTGATACAATACGATACTCAGAATACGACTTGGGTATTCAACAACATCTTTTGTCATTTTTATTAATGGCTTCGAAGAAATACTCCACAAAGTCAATGTAACAGAGTCGAACTAGAATGTAATTTACCTATATGTTGTTTAACGGCGCATTCGACAGCTATAGGGTCATTTCAGGGCCGTCCAAGAGATAGGGGAGAGAAGATAGGATCATTTGAATCCTTACTCTTTATTTCGATTAATTTTTCCAGGTTCTTTTCGTGCCCGGTGTGAAGTACCGATACACCCCTTGTCCTTTTTCCTGTGATTTTCTAAACACAGGACTTGGTTCGGTAGTTGAGATGGGGACTCTGAAAAAGCGTCCCTGAGAAATTCGGAAGACAGAGCTGAGATTCGAACCCACGTCTTCTCGTTTAGTAGTCCAGCGTGTTACTATTAGAAACCGATCAACTAGCAAACTTGCTCCGCGGTAAAAGTCTTCGGTCTTATTTTCGATATTCTTTTTTTATCTTTCTTAATCAACTTCTTCCGGCCATGAATCAGATCACGCAAATATCAGGAAAACTTAATGTTAGTAATTAGATCTTGAGGAATAATCCTGTGTTTTAATATGTTGAGAACACGGGACTAACTCAAGCGGTCATAAAATCTGAAATCTCAGAACGAAACAGGAGATTAAGTGAATCTTCGACCTAATGTAATTAATAGTGAATTGAAGAGGAGGGAAATTTCGAGAAATTGCATCTTAATCATCATATCGGGAGAGCACAATGTCCTTAATTTAAGGCATAACATGTTTGAATAATCGTATCAGAGTTGCTTTTAGGATATTAGTTTCTTCTTACCCCACTAACACTGTCTTTTCTGCCATCCTTTGACTTTATCTTTTTTCTCCAAAATATAAAATATATTTGAAGAACATATCTTCTGACCTACCAAACATATAACAATGTTAGCAGGGACCAAATATTTATTTTGTCTAACTTTGTCTAGCTACAGACATTGCTCCCTTACCAGTTTATTATATAAATACAAATGTACACGCAAACATCACATTTCGGTAATTCTTCACAGAAACTGATGTTACCTACAAGATAATTTTCCTTTTTCAGAGTTCTTTTAATGTTACCGAACAAAAAAGTGAAATTGAGATGTCGACATGCACCAATAATTAATCTATCATAATTATGTTATATTGACGCCAGACACTGTTGCGCTGTGTATGCACATTACTCAAAAATGGCGGTGCTTTTCGTTGACACCCTAAAAGAATGCGGGAGAGTAGGGCAGAGAACTAAACGATAGTTAAGCATAAGATATCACTGAATAGAGAATACATTCTAGCGGAAATTACTAAATGAGAAAATAATCCGACCATCTAATGATATTCCAAGCTGAAAATCAGTAGTAAGGTGCAACGGAGATGCAAAACTAGAGATATGAGAAATAACAAATGAGAACACCATAGACTACCAATCATTGTGTCTCCTCAATACAAACAAATCATACTGTTAGAATAACAGTGATGGAATAAATATGTCATACAAACGTGATGATGAGTGATATACCAGATAAAGGAATATAAAAGTCGGCTACCGTGACAAAATATATGTGTAATTCCTTGGCTCGAAGCAGATAAAGAATGATTCCAGAAATCTATAAAAGGTCACATTTATTATACAATCATCTTGGAAGGAGAAACATAGATAGAAATTACATCTTGCTTTAGAAACCCCTGTGCAACCAGTGGAATCAGTGAAGTCGCATTCAGTTGAAGGCAACTCTTTTACGTACGCGTACTGCAACACTGGATGAAATTAATACCTAATTTATGACCAACTGTGCCTATTGGGATATGTTTGTCTTGACAAAAGGTTTGATCTTGAAGGTTGTTCCGATTCAAACATTATGCATTCTATTACTTCCTCAAGGTAAGGACGAGCTGCAAATAAACTTGTAAAGATTGAATGTGAACTTGTGAATGTCTTTAACTCGTAATTATTTATGCAAAAATGAATTAAATTCAATAACAAAGAGCTTTGGCTCAATATAAGAATTGTACGAACACTCTCTCATTGACTTCTCACCAGAATTTCGTTTATAAACAAATGTGTGGGCATCAGGTGTTCAGGCCTTAATTAAAAGAAATAAATAGCGTTAATGACCATCAATAGACTTGTTAGTTTTAAAGTCTTCCTCAATTCAGTTATAATTTCAAACATTGACCATAAGCATCATAGTGGTAAGAAATGATAAATCCCTGTAGCATAAACTTATATTATGTAATATATATATATAAGTTTGTATTGGTGAATCAATGGGGATTGGGGAAAGCAATGTTTTGGGGAAGTGGTTTTTTACACTTTTCTAGGATTCATTTTCTACCCTATCTACAACGCTTTTCCTCTGGCACATGCATACAGTACGCAAAAGATTGCACAAAATAGAAAACAAAATTCAAGGCCGAGATCATTTTCATAACAACATTACGCAATTCCTTCGTCTGAGTTTTCATCTCGTATACGCATACAAAAAAGTTAACGTCATACTTTTCTTTCTTTGTCACCAACACTTTGTCAATTTTGTTTATCACCTGAGATCATCACACAATAAACAAGAAGCAAAAAATGGCAGACGATCAATTTCTTCACAGTCTTGACATCTGCGTCTGTAACTTAGATTTCACCACAAAAAATGCCGTACAGATATTTTCAATTTACAACTTGAATTCAACTTTCTTATTTTTTTCCTTAACAACATCAAGTTCCGTGTTTTTCATAAATTTCGCTACAAGAAAACATTATACCAATTCATAAACAGTGAAAAACGTGAACGTCATCTGCTGCATCAATCTAGTTACAACTAAAAACGTCAGAAACATTGATAACATTTGAACGCATTAAGCAAACAAATAGTATGAATTCCATCTTCATTTATTCAATTTATTTATCTTCGTGTATTCATTTTACCGATGTTCAAAAGCTAAAAGTGGAATTGCTCTTCTGTACCAAACCCTTTACAACACTGACAAGATCGCGTAGCTCGTTTATTATTCGCATGGTTCCATAGTTTCAAACATTACCACTATCTAGGCGGAAAATACGAATGTAAGTAAGTTCTTAACAGTGCCAATCTTCCTGACTCCTACGGTATTTGATTAAATTGAGAAGAAAAACTAGACATTTACCAATTGGAGTTTGCAAATATCAACTGCCACACAACATCACTGTTGCAATATCTACCACAATGAAGTCGTGAATATATGATGCTTTTTTATCAGTAGTTTAATTGATGATTGACTGAATGATCTATGTAATTTATTGAGAGCAGTATACTCTGTAATTGTTTTATCATCTATCTAATTCTATTCTTATCGAAAGTACACTTCATGCAGAAAGAAGCACACACGTGGTAAATTTTGATTTTATTATTTAATTGAATGAAAGGACTCATCTAAAACACGCACGGTTAAATATCTGATACAGTGGGGCATTTTTCCTAAACACGTTGTACTGATTTCATTGCTATGAATGTACGTGGTGAACTATAGTTGTAATACGATAATCATTAGGTTTCTAGGAATTCTAGGAGTGTTCGACTGTACAATCAAATGAAAACGGTTTCCGAATTTAAGAATCATATAATATCTGATACCATTAATGTCCGAACATTATCATGTTGGACGTCAAGGTCAAATACGATAGCAGGCACTTAAAACGGAAACAGTCCATGTCTATCTCTCATAGTAAGGTATGTTTAACAGGCAGATAAGTTGCGTTTCGTTCTGTGCTAAGTTTAGATCTCATTGTGGCAAGACGAATATCGTCTGTGACTTACAGTATTAAGTAGATATTAATCAGAAAGAATATTTTGCCAGTATGTGAAATAATATGGGATTTCCTTATAAGGGAGATCGCCATCTATCAGTCTGTAGAATAGAAAACGTCTACCAATAAGTATAATATCAAAATGAATTCTGTAGAAATACGTCTCTGGTAAATGAATTAGATAAGTATTTCTGGTCGGATATCGAACCTTTGGTGGCGTAAATCTGACGTTCTTATAAATTTCAATCGAACATTACGAAGCTCTCTCCCTCGCAGCATAAGAAAACGCAAAAACTTAGTTCTTGAACAAATAGTGAATGGTTGTATTCATTACATTCCAGATTAACTGAGATTGGCTTTAGTCAATATTTTATCACGTTTTCTTGCAAATCTTCTCAGAATCTAATTTCGTCTTGATGTAAAGTGCTCATTTCGCACAAACGTTTAATTATATATCTTGTTTAAGTATCGGCACCAAAAATTATGTTTGATAGCTTGAATAAATCTTCAAGTGGGTATTTTTGAAGTCTTCACCGGAGGTCCCCTTCGAACAGACAATCGTCCGATATTGTACAGATTTGTTGGACAATATACACAGACCAGAACGTGTAAACAACATAGACTGCCAATTATTTAATGTCGTTTTCGTCTGCATCGAATTTCATATATTTCTGTGACGTCAATATTTTGATGTTTTGAGCCTATTGCGGAAAATCTCTAACATTGCTATTTCAATAAATAGCAGGATATTATTAAAAAGGGGATTTTATATCAATATTTCAATTTTGGCAAATACACCTCAAAAACTGCGTAAAAACAAGGCCAAAGAAAGTATACGCACTGTTTCGTAAATTTACGACCTGTTTTTATTATGAACATACAACATACCAACAGTGAAGCGCATACTGTTATACAAAATAGAAGAAATTTCTGTCACATATACAGAAGTACGTAAATTTGTTTTAATCATTACATATGTTTTATATATGGTAAACTGGATACCACATAGATGACCATGTAAAAACCTTTTACTGTATTGCAGTTACTGTACTATACAATGCTTTCTCTTGTATAATATTGTAAACTTTGTAATCCAAACAACCAATATTATACTAAAGGCCGTCAAACGTGGACTTTTTTATAATGTTAAGATTGGGCGTTATTCAGAGGATAGCTCGTTCTAACCTATATATCAGTGTGCCTAAAGAGGGACCGTTGTTTAAATTGTTATACAACTTGCTCCCATTGATTCTCGAATATTCACATGTCCTAAACAATTATTGTACTCACGTTGAGGTAAAAATAGTAATATTTGATTTCTGCTACCCCCACCCGTCTCTCTCTCTCTCTCTCTCTCTCTCCCTACCTACCTCTCTCTATATCTCTACCCCTCTCTCTCCATCCATCCATCCATCCATCCACCCCTCTCTCTCTCTCTCTCTCTCTCTCTCTCTCTCTCTCTCCCTACCTACCTCTCTCTATATCTCTACCCCTCTCTCTCCATCCATCCATCCATCCATCCATCCCTCTCTCTCTCTCTCTCTCTCTCTCTCTCTCTCTCTCTCTCCCTACCTACCTCTCTATATATCTCTACCCCTCTCTCTCCATCCATCCATCCATCCCTCTCTCTCTCTCTCTCTTTCTCTCTCTCTCCCTACCTACCTCTCTCTATATCTCTACCCCTCTCTCTCCATCCATCCATCCATCCATCCATCCCTCTCTCTCTCTCTCTCTCTCTCTCTCTCTCTCTCTCTCTCTCAACTTTTATTATGTGACCTTTTTTCGGATTAGATTTGTTTATTAGAAAAAAGCCTGAATGAATTACAGATCCAGAGTCTTACTGTATGTTGAATGTGTGAGCGAATATTTTTCTTGTCAAATAAGATAATCATGTTTTTCTCCAATTCACATGCCAAACTTTATTGAATTATGTTCCTACATCTGCTTGATAAGACTATGATATAATGCAACCGGCATGCTTGTTTTCTTAGAAATTATGAATACTTTATAAGATAGACGCTGGATAAAACATGTTTGGTATTCCATATTTTGTCGCGAAAAAAATGTAATCTGTCTGTAAAATTATTGTGACTGCAGGTACGAATGTATTTTTACCAAATTTCCTCTAATAAACACCCCCGTTGTATTACAGAATTTATATTCTATTTGTTGAATAATTGTTCGAAATGTTGTTTCAAGAGTTTAAGCTGAGTCGCTACTTTCTGATTTTGGGTGACGGTTTTAACTTGTAACGCAATGAACGTCGAATATATTTGGGAATATCGGATTAGTCACGTTCACCCATCCTCACCTGTTAGCTTCTTTATCTGTCAAGGCGGTGGGCGGGTTTGATAAAAGCGGCCCTTAGGGTTCATAATAACATATTATATATGAACGAAGCCAGCTGAAATTTGCCAATTAATCTCCGACCAAAAAACGGATCAAATATGTTTGCAAAGAGTAAAACATCAGCTAGGGTGAATCACCTTTTGGAGTAGACCGTCAATACACTAGTAATGGAAAGTCGACTTCATTGAATCCAGTTTGACAGACAGCTCTTGAAGTATGAACTGCAATCCTTGTCTCTATTCATTATGTTATGAATGAAGCCATTTATGAAACATGCTTTCTTTTTTAGTCGATAATTGACTAATTCATTCAAAGGCAGTCGATGCTTGCTGGTTAGGAAACGATAAAAACTTCTGGGCTAAAAAGCTGTTTGCTATTTTCATTTTCACTGGATTTAATGACTTCTTGTTTGATTTTCTATTTTAGTTTCTTCCTCAACACGCGTTGAGACTACTTCATGGTGTCTAAGTGTTTCTTCGAATGAGATAATGTCGTTTTTTATCAGTCGGATTTGACTCAAGAACGTTTCCCCGTGGGCGTGTTTGTTCCAAATGAAAGCCATAGTTTAATTAATTTTTTAAACACTTTTACTTCTGAAGAATCACTGTTCGCCTCATGGTATAGACTTTTACTTGAATCGGAAAACATAACACCAGTGCCATCTGTCGTCAATTATACTAGCACAAACAAGCGTCCACAGTTCTATAAAAAACACAACCGGCTTTCAAGTCGTATATGCAAACATTGTTTAAAAAGAATACCACTAAGAGTATAAATAAAGCATTTGAAATGATGAAATGCATCAAAATACTGGAATAGAACAATTTAATATCAAGTAAATAAATAATAGCTCTATTCTCGGCAAATACAACATCTTACGCAAATCAGCTAGTTCGTACGTTGTGTAAGTTTAAGAAGCTATCTTCGGAAATACTCGGAGTTTATTGTTGTATACATTATGTTCTTGTGTTATAACGTCAATACACGAATCGGTTGCAAACATATGGTCTCCGAACGTATGCTCGCAAAAAAGAGGAGGCTAATATCTCATGCTTATTGCTTAATATGTATCCTGAGTGCCGGGATATATTTATTTGTGCACGTGTATGTATTATGTAAACATATACAAAAGAATAATGATAGTCAACTGATAACGTATTAGGCTGAATCACTTAATACTTAATTTCTGAAATGCCTCGGTGTCCATGAGATAAGAGTTAAACAAACAATGGTCATTCTTCCTTCTATACATGCAATTTTCTGTACCAATGAAGTAATAGACAAATACACGGCTACTGGATCATGACACGACTGTTACCAACCAATCAGGTACACATGTATACAATGTTTCCTAATGACCTAACATTCAATTCATTGATACAAAAAAAACTACCTTTTTGACTGGATTCGGGGTTCACCTTTCTGGCGAGTTGCAATTTAACAATAACATAACCTCAAAGTCTAGCCATGTCGGTTGCTTTCGAATTGCTCTAATGGCATCCTGTTACACCCGGTTTGTTTTTACTTTTTGCCGGGTAACAACAGTACATAATGGATTTATTATTGATGAACGATGCTTCATCCAAACCAAGGAAAACTAAATGACTACGTCAAACTTGAATAACTATATAATAAAAGAAGATATTCAATTACACGTATAGGGAGATATTATCAATTACAGCACGTGGCATGATCGTTTGTTATTGTAATAAATTCCAAAAGTAATCAACCGATAACAACAGAAAAATACACTTGTTTACGAGCGCTGAAGAAACGAAGGAAGCTGTAGTTATGTCATTTCCGTGTATGTGTATGTAAATTAACTAGACCGTAAGCGAATTGATATTTTTTTGCTAGGATCACATGACCACATTGTAAACCATCCCTTGTTAACGTAAAATTGATCGAGATCATTTTGATAAAACGAAAGTAATCATTGATGACGCAACATTACTAAATATGCTTAAATATCAATATTTCATTTATATTGGTATTGTTTTAGTGGGTGGTTGCAATGTTTTAAACCATACAGTCTGGTACGCTCTTTTCGGGCTCTATCTCAATTTTAACCAATAGTAATAGTGCAATCAGGCTCGAGAACGAAGATCATCCTTAAGAAAGACATCGTGCGACTTTTAGTGACAGCTGGTCTTTATTCCGATGTCATTTTGTTGTTATAAGTAATAAAGAACGGTCTTTATCTACAGGGTGGCTTTTAATCGGAAATGGTCGCTAACACGGGTTTCACAAAACATTTAAAGACTGCATGGCCTTTCAAATAATATCAATATTCTACGACTTCAAGACGACTCTGATATCGAGGTATCAGACGACGCTATCGTTTAGACAGACCAGAAACTTGACATTTTGACCCAACAGTCATTTTGGATCGTAATTGGATAGTTTACGATGGCGTGTATAGACGACAACGATAATTGCGGAAAGGTCTAATATCGAAATGCTGGCAAATATAAATTAGGTCTGTAGATACCGTGTCTTTTCCTGGATATACGAGTGTCTTCTTATTGAAAATGATAATAATTCATTGCTCCCACGTTCCCATCATCTAAATCAACATGTAATGGAAGAATGAGGAAATATCCGACCATTCCCGATTAGTTGTTCGAGCTCATAAACAATATCTAAATTTATATTGGTGTTGGCGCCAGTAAGATTTGGATCGAATAATTTTAATTCTGTTTAATTTTGAATAAATCCATTCTTAATGTAGTTTTTATCATAATTATAAAATACAATAAAACCTCCATTATCCGAAATCCACGGGACCGACATATTATTCAGATAAGTCATGGTTTCGAATACACGATTCGAATAATCGAGTTCATTTTACATTGAAATATAGGTGGGAAATCGGGGCCCAAAATTCATATTATATAACACCAGGTTTTCGGATAATCCGAGTTCGGATAAACGAGGTTTTACTGTAAATTAAAAGAAGTTTGTGTCTTTTTGTTCGGTTTGACGTCCAATAAAAAATTACATAGAAATTAAATAGGCATGCACTGTCTACATCGCATATATAATCGGAGGCTATACAGCCGCACTGGATCATAATACATATTCATTAAAGATGTCCACTGTAAGATATAGATAAGAAAAAGTTAACCAGACATCATCATATACGAAATTCCATCTTCCCATCTTAACCACAAAGCGAAAATCAATAGACACATAAAAATACAAATAGTGGCTGTCAAAACGCAATATCTACGAGGAAAGCCACTATTTGAAGGGACCGTAGAAAATAAACTAGAGCTAATTTGCTTTCGTGTTTTCAATTGAAAATACAAGGATGAACTGGTTCCCAGAAACCTAACACGCGAACTTTCCGCCTTAACAACATGGTATACATATCAACAAATCAACCATGACAGCTTAAACTAAAAACTCAGCCAGCAAGATAATACAGAACCTCGCACAAGCAACAAAAAAGACTCACATCCGCTGACAAGGTTAACACCCACCCCATCCCGGTATATAACCGCTGATGCAATAATTAACGCACTTCAGACACATCGTGTTCAAACAAATATAGAAACCATTTATTCTTATTTTCAGGATTGCATAACCCGTATGATCATGCCATTGTTTTAAACGGATAAAATGACAATATGATGGTAGGCAAAAATACGGTAAGTGTGGGAAATCAAAATACATTGACCGAATTCTATGCAAAATAGGCTACAAAAACAGATGACAATTTCAACAATTCAGATATGGTACCTCCTCCTTTAATAGTTAGCAACATTTTTTTTCAATGTTCTAACTTCGATAACGTATATTTTTGTATCATTCACAACATCCCTGATTTCATACAATGTGTAAGGTTGTCGAAGGTGCTTAAGTCATTGCTAATGAACAGGACCATAATAATTATGATACCGACAATGATATTGTTATCGAACACCAGGCTACTGCTACTGAAGCTGCTATGGATAATGATGATGATGACAATTATTAATAAATCGTTGGTACAAATGTGACGACGATGATGTTAATGGTGATGTTGATGATGATGCTGTCGCAGCTACTAATGGTGTAACGTGTGGTAAAAATGCTGCTGGGAGTGAAGACATTCTTGGCATTGATGATGACGATGCAGATAAAAATTATAACACATGAGAAATATACATATTTACTTCAGTATAGTTTCGGCTGTAATTGTAAGGGTCTATATTTTCCTTACCTCCCCCGTATGTCAGGCAAATAAAATTAGTCAAAATCTCAAATCACCCCCATCCCCAGTCTTAAAGTGCTTCTATTACCCAGTGTCCGAAGTATGCTGTCTTGGTCAACATTATTTTTCTCGCGCTGATAATTTCTAATGAACAGAACAGAACAGATTTTTATTTTCAAAGACGTGTACAAAGTACATAGTCATATACATAGTAACATACATATTTACATACATGGATAACATGGATATACATTTAATAACGCCCTATCAGAAATGTACTATTTATATAATATCGCTATAAACATGTTTTGGGGTCGGGTCATTTTTTGATAAGTAAATCGCGTAACCGCAAAACAACAGTTTTTCAAGAATATACTCAGAGTGAGTGTTTTTGTCTGTTTGTTGTACTTTTCTTTGTTTCTGTCATTTACAGTTCTTATCGACGTATTTATCCTGTGACTGGCTGTAGATAAGTATTTCAGCAGGTTCCTGTCATAAACAAGGAACAGTTTGACAGTCGTAAACACTTAACAAAACAACGGACCTTATAATATGCCATAACTCAGTAATTATCGTGATTTTGTCAAGGATTAATGTTTCCTACATGGAGGGATCTTCGTCAGATTCCATTTCCAAGGTTTCCCAATAGATGTCTGGTCGTCTGACATTGTCAGACAAATCCTAAGAAATACAGTTTCGTTCCGACAGTATGTTTTCTTAAATTGACATAAATTGTTTCACTTGTCCGAGGGAATGAAGAGCGATAAAGCCTGTTTTATCCCCGCATACAGAATTATATACATATCTATGTACGTATGTTCATTGTTTATGACAGGAGCCCGCAGGAAGTACTTATCTACAGTCATTCAAAGGAAATATATGGGATCTGCCATTGACAGAATTGTGTATATAACAAAACATAATCACGTTATCTCGCCATTTTACGTTGTAAATCATTGTAAATGCCAGTTTGTTTTAAAACTTTAAACATCAAGATGTATGCATGCAAACGTATCGTCTAGCATTATCGTCATCAGTATAGAGAAACAGCATCCATTTTAGCAGCGAAGCTCCTATAGGTATACACCACTTTTTCTACTTTCAATACAGTGACGCCTCATACATCCGCGTTGAAAAATAGTACCACTTGTTGTATAAGTATACATTGCAGACTTTGCCGTTTTGATTCTAGCTTGGGTTTGGCATTTTCATTCAATCCTAGGGTAATGCTAAAACTAGTATATTTATTCTATGTAAAGTACTACTTTTTAAGGCACATGAACCCAGTATTTTAGAAATAACACCGAAGCGCTGTTAGTCATAATCCCCTAATAGATTTTCTTCATAAAAGTGTAAATAGCATGCATAAATGATTAAAAAATGCTAGTAAGTCTGTCGGGTGCAATAATACTTTTATTCCGCTCCGCGTGTACATTAATTTTTGAACAGTTTCTTCAACGTTCGACCTCCTTCACTAAATCATTACTTTCATTTTGAAGAGCACACAATTAATGTCTATAAGTTGTTCTTGAACAAATTTAAACATAAATTATCGTTTCTATATTCAATACAGAGGCTACGTGTTTTCTTCACTAAACAAATTTGAACAATTATTACTTCAAAACGTATACATTTTATTCTTAGCTGTTTATTTATTTAGTAAGTTGTGTCAACTTCTTAGAGTAACAGAATATGATTTTTATTTGTATTATTCGTACAAGAAATAATGAATCAGTCAAATAAAAGTGTATCCTACGGAGGCCCATAGATGCTGAGCGGATTTCAAAAATCGTTAAAACTTCATATTAAATGTTCAATACCATCATACCTACGACACTTTTAACGCTTACGAACGTATATAATTATCTATATCATTGCACTGCACATTTTTGCAACACCACTCAAACAAAAATATAATTCAATATCATTATGTTCTATAGAATTATATGGCATATAACACTTAGCGCATATGGCCAAATTTAAATACAAAGTTGGTAGAAACATCGTTTTCGTACCGGTGCATGTTTTAACTACTCCGATGCTGAAATCGCATCGATCTTATATCGATGTTTCTAAAGCATTTCTGATATGTAATTATTAATTGAGATGTGTTGAAGTGCTTTCAACTGTGAATTCGTTATGTCAATGTTTTCTGTCTGCAGACTGTATTTCACTGCTTCGGATATTTATGACTTACGTTAATGAGGACTGCTGTGATAAATATGCCGTGTGATGTCGATCAATCGACACAAAAATCATTCAATTTCGAAAGCTTATCTTTCCATGGGACATGAACGTATTGTGGCGTGCAAAGTCGTTAAACACGGTGTGCCTTTGTTGTAAATGGTAATTAAATGAATGTATTGCAATGAAACGGCTGCATTTTATTGTTGAAATCGGATGCAATGTTCTGCACAGAGCCGTCAGGCGCTTGAATTATTTAAATTAAAACTGAATAATCAGTCGTATTTTCAATCGATTTAATAACCATAATTGATGTTCCATTGTCTGAAAAGTCGTCTAAAACAATGCGTAGATCTTGTGTTTGTATTTAAATTCAAAATTGTAATTGATAGCTCCCGAAACAACCATTGTTATTATACATCCAAAATAAAACACTTTGAATATTTATAAGTAATTGAAACATAGTTCTGTTGTACCATAAAATGGTAATTAATGACAATGACAATATGCACACATGTATAAATGCAAATGATGTATTTCGAAGAAGTGTTATTCAAATATACAATATGGGTTGACCACGCTTTTTATAAGCCTTTCGTAGCATACAATGAAAGGGTTGGTCCATAATTTACACACCTAGTATTTCATTTAAAATGATACCTGAGGTTTGATCTATCGCAAATAAAAAGCGTGTATGAAATGATATACGTTGATTAGTCTAAAATAAGTGTCAATACTGCAATACCATTCATTAAACAGGTATACATATACATGTTTAACCATATTGATTTGTTTGCTGTTAAATTGTCTAAAACTAGGAGGAAATGAGCATTTCACTCTAGGTCTAATCACAGAGATAGACGCGCAAGCCATTTTTTCTTCCATGAGAATCGGTGTAGCGTGATATTAACACATCATTATTTATCACTTTCACATTTTTTTTCACCATGCTGTATAAAAAGTCTGCGGAACACAATAAAATCTGACTGCAACTAATTGAGAAAATGTTGATCAATGGGCCTAGACTTTAAAGACCTGCATTGAATAATAAATGTGTCTGGATGCTGAATGGTATAAAGTTTGTGAATGACCGCGTTTGTAACTCGCTTAACTTCCTTCAGTTGCCACATTCATTCGTTCGTGTGTGTATGCGTGCGAGGTTGCGTTCGTTCGTTCGTGCGTGCGTACGTGCGTGCGTGCGGGTGTGTGTGTGTGCGTTTGTTTGTTTGTTCGTTCGTTCGTTTGTTTGGGTTTTAAAAACCCCTTTTCAACTGTCAGGATCATAATTATTAGGCTGACAGTTCACCTAACCATGATTGTTCACGAGAAGAACCAGTACTAGACTCACATCCTCCGTAAGCATCTGCCTACTTTCTCACATAAAGAGACATGGTCGGTAGCTGGGCTCAAACCCACAACCCTCGATCACTATAACTGGAATCGAATTTTTAGCCATTCATATTTTTCAGAGTATTTTAACGTCGTTTTTCAACTTTTTTTCAGTTATAATTGGCGTCCTGTTTCGCTTTTATTAAACCAGTTCTGACGTACCTACGACAGCTATAAGCATTTATTCATGTACTGAGCTACCATGAGGGTAAGGATAACTGCCACTCTGGAGAATTTTGCTAATGACTCTAAATCACTACCCCACGTCTTATCCAGTTTTATCCATTTCCTTGTAATCTATAATTAGAAATCTTCGATAAAATAAATCTGGCAAAATGTAATTTCTGGGATAAAATCATATCAAATCACGGGAACATCCATCAATTATTGTTATATGTGATCAACAAAAATGTGTTTTTCTTTTCCCTAGATTTTAAAACAGCTGTATCACCTGGGGTTATATTACAAAATATCACACAGCGGCAAATGTTTTCGACAGGTCCTTCTATAGGTGAACCTTTTGACTGACAGTTCATGGAACTTTTTAAATCTACTAGCTAAAAGTGAAGGGATTCGGGAGGTATTGTGCGCACAAAAGATAGATGTCTCATAAGCCAACTTGACTGGCCCTTCCAATAGGGGAGATGCTATACTATACAAAACATTCACCTTTTATAATTTCGATCATCATAACCTCATTATCTAAACTGCTCATTTATAAGTTCTGCTATAGGATTCAACAAACAGTGATCAAGCCTGTATACGACCATCCAAAAAGAAATCACAAAATTCACAAACATGAGTAGTTGTCGGATAATTCGTCCCCGAATAATATTTTACCAGAGCATCGCAAAATCAAACAGATGGACATTGATATCTTCAGATCGGCTCATCATTTTGTATAATTGAATCTAGACATCAACCTTGTTCAATAAGATTTCTTATTTTATCTTGATGTCATCAAGAAAATGTCTTACGAAGAAAAAATGGAAATGTACACTATCATGATCGAAGAAATGAGGGAGATTTCTTTCAAGGAGATGATGAAATCAATGAAGGCGGACATTCAGATTTTGAACGTGGTTTTTACTACATCTGACGTCTGTTCTTGAACACAACGCCATGTACTCCCAGCTTTATACAGTCAGTAGTTCATGATTGGCTTAATTTAGGTTTGTAGACACGCAAAAATATCATTTCACTGCGCACTTATCTGTATCTGTATAGATTTGTTAATGTTTTCAGGAAATTATTTGAAGTTATTTATATAAATGTTGGTTAATTGCATTAACTTGTTCATGGCTCATCAATAACTGTAGCTCAAAATTGTTAAGTCTCATTTTTACATTTTATGTCCGTCCGTCCGTCCGTCCGTTTGATCGATCGATCGATGTTCCTAACTCCACCAAGTCTTTTTCTTCATTTGTGCGTTGGACAACCCACGACCCTCTTTCAGTTAGAGGTTACAGTGAGTTTAACCACTCGACCACAGAGACGGGTCTATTTTTTATTTTTTCATGAACAATAACTCCGAAATAAAAGAGTTGAAAAACAGTTTGCTGTCCAACCGAATCAGGTTGAAGATGCATTTCTTGTTTGTCCATAACCGCATGAAAAAGTATGCTATTATATACACTCGTATACCCCGACGATCGACGTCTTTGGGTATTCGTTAATGTTCACAAAGTAATTTATACATTGCATTTCTTTTGGACTGAGACAATGTGTCGTTATCGAAAGGTAGACGTTATAGAGCGGTCCCCGTTAGCACAAATTGGACTGTAAAATTTAAAGACGAACGCGTGTTCATAGTGACTTTATTTGATGTTTAACAAGATACTGTAACAAAATAAGATTAATATTCTAACATGAAAAATGTCTAAACCATATGTTTGTATTGATTCCGGCTATGGTGTTGTCTAATATTTGACACGTGACACTGTCAATCTACCACGAAGAAGAAAAATGAAGAATAATGATATCTAATATGCAAGCGTCTCATTGACAGAGAATATCTGCTTTTGACAATTATAGTAAAGAAATCGCACAAATATGGCTTTTAAAAGTAGCAAAAAAATCGATACTTCATCAAAATAAGAGGAATGAATTACGCGGAGTTGACATCGTGACTCAATATCAGCTACAGAGACACATTAGCTGCCCCCAGGTCATTAGGGGTTTCCAGCTGGTGTCGTGTCAATTAGTTGTTACAAAAGCGTAGTTGTTCCGTTTCATGAGCATAATGAACATTTGTCTTCATTTAGGCCTGAACCAGTTCTAACAACATTATGTTCACAAGCTACAGCACTGTCATGTTACCTCACATAATTCAGAGGCGGAGGACAATTAAACACAGGATGTAATATCTTCAGTCAAATTTGTCACGGACAGAGTTAGCCTCGCCCGGGGTTCTAACTCACAACCTCTTGATCACTAGACCAACGCTCTAACCACGGAGCTACTCAGCTCAATGTTACACAAAAACATAAATATTTCAAAAAAGTGTTGCACAATACTTTTTATTATCATTATTTCTTTAGTAGTTTTCTCGGATACTTAACGCCTAACTTATGTAAGTTGTTGTTTAAAAGCTATGAAATACACAAAATAAAAGAAATTATATCAATTATAACAGCCAATAATATGAATAACTCCGTCGTTGCCAGTCTCAAGTCCGGGTGGAAAAGGGTGAGGGCTTTGGGTAGAGTCAGTACCCCTGCCATGTAAAAACGAGCCCGCTACAGAAACCAAGCAGCCTTGAGCGCAAACCCAGTGCAAATATGATTAATTTAATTAATTAATTAATAATACCATTGTATTTTTATTAACCATTATATACAATGATACCCTAAGTGATTATTTTTATCAATACATCAAAATGTAACAATGTTGATACTAGAACGCACAGGCTTTATTCAATATTAAACCTTTTTTATGTTTACTTAAAACGTTAAATTTTGATCGACATAAAACGAAAATCGATTTCAATAAATTCCTTCGTGTGGTTTTAAAATATTGCTGACTTAAAGCAAACAGTCGTTCGTATCATTTCAATAATGTGTTTGAAAGTATGATTCGAATGGGCAAGACGTCATCATAAGTGGATTAAACATTGCGTTGGATATTTTGAGAAGATGCGATATTTTGACGTTAGTGACGCTGTTGTCAGCATGTGTCACTTCTGTGAAGATAGTGTTATTAAACGTTTTGCAGATTTTTTTTTGATTTTTGATTTTTTGTTATTTTGTATCGTTATTTCGCAGGTATTTGCTTTTTAAGTTATGTCAAATGTCTTCAAAATTTAGAGAATGTCAATAACTGAGAAGTCCTACCGCCAGATTTTATTACACAATCTATGACCGGGGCATAGCATACAAAAACGTGTACAGTAGAACATGTTATTGTTGCAGTTAATTATTTTCAGCGCGTTGAACGTCATTTTTCAATAATAATTTTACAGTTATATACGACAGTCGGTTCACCCAACTAGCTAGTTTTCCTGGAATGTATTCTAACCAGTACTAACTTACCTTTCCCCAAGGAGTGGGCAGCTTTTTTTCAAATTTTCTTAGAAGGGTATTACCTGCCGCGTCATAGATTATTCGAACACGGTTCGCCGGCTTACAAATCCAATGCACTACCCACTAGACCATGACCGCGGCCTCTTGAGTAGTTGAATGTTCCGTGCGAATGATTTACGATGGAGCCTTTTAACCGCTTATTAATATGATATCAGTATGTTTCCTTCCCGTACCACATGTTCGACATCGATATAAAAATCTATATGACTTAATTAGCCAGAACCGTATGTTACAGGCATGTTTAAACACCGTAACGTATAAGCTGTCGTTTTATGATTGAAGCCGTAAGTGTAAAATAGTTACTGAATATTTATGGAATTTAATACGGCCGGCAGTTTACAGTTGGACGTTTATTTAGTCATGTATTTGACTGTCGTTGCGGAGTGGCCGTTATTGACAAGTCACTGTAAACACATGTTTGACTGTATTTCTACAGATGACTTGATTCTTTGTCATAATAGTAAAAACACTTGAGTACCGTCTATAATCTCAAATTATCAACTTCATGTTGATTAAACAATGGACATATACTTCTAAATGAAGACGACAGCCTTATTTTGTGTCTCCTCTTCAAATCAAAAAGTTTATTAGCGATATACAACCTCCAACCTTTGACACATTTATAACGTTACAATACTGTCTAAAAGTACAGAACAGCAGTGTTACATATATACATGGATATCACGTAGCATGACATGTGTATATACTGCATAATACAATGTAGGATCATTATAATTATGTATATAATTAGTCTTATGGATATTTAGAATTACCCTTTTCCTATCATCCGCATAGCAAATATATGTAGCACTGTCTTGTATGAGTTTTTCATTTTTGATGATAGAAGGATTATGTAACTTATTTATTGATGGGTCCATCGAGATTTTTTTCAGAATGTGTACTATGTCCTGATATATCTTACATTTTAGAAGGAAAATGACATTCATCCTCTGTTATGTTACATAATATATATATTGTAGTATAAATAATGAATTTTAATCAAGTATTAATGACTTATACTTGGAAGGGGCACTTTACAAATATCGTGTCTGATGCACACATTTGACGAGATGTTACGAATACCATTTACAAAACCTCCATCACATCAGTGCAAACAGGACAATTACAACAAATTATGGCTTGCTACATACACACGGCTTTCGATAGGACCCATATAATGCCGCCTTATTGCATAAATTATTCACTAGTTTTGGTCTACATAGCCCCATAATGCAGAGTTATCCCACGTGAAGCGCTAGAAATAATCACCAGAAATCGCGATGCATGTAATATCGACGTAACTATCTCATTGGTTGCAATCTTAATCAGGGTTATATGATCGCCAGAAAACCCCATGAGAACACTAAAAACAAACTTTAATAATTAATTGATGATATTAAAGTTATCAGACAACTCATCGGACAGACTGTCCACGATTTACGAGGTCACAAGCACCTAAAACATGTGAACTTTTCGGCCGAATTACACGATTATCGACGAAGACAATCATCCCATCTTGAAAATGCTTTGACGTCAAATCTGGAAGTAATAAGTCATTTTAAAACTTATTAAAGCTGAGATATTTGACTTCTTTAAACGGTGTCTCATTAACCAATACACCAGTTTGTGTTCCAACACCAGTACAGAGGACTTTCAAAATTTAGGCCACTTGTTAAATATAGGTTTACATAAATATAGCCAAATCATTGGAGCTAATTTTGGCGTTATGGTCTATGAATGGCGGGGAATAAGGTCGCACTAAGGTGTTGTATGTAATCTTAAAGCGACAAAAACATCCATACATTATAAGACAACATTTCTGAGAAATAAACACACAATTTTATAAGTGCAGTGTATATACAAGTACTTAGAAAATGCTTTCAACGATTTCTACGAAATAACAAATCTAACGTTTTTTGTAAGCCGATTTTGAAAATTGGTATTATATGGGTTTTATAGCTACATGTATAAAAAGCTGTGATAAAAAGTTCGTTAAGAGATTCTTATTAAAATTAAGGCTACTGTTCATCTCCTATAGCAACAGTTTTTGAGATAGGTAATTGAATTACAAACAAACGCATACTAGACTATAAGTATAATCTCAGTATTGGTAAATATACTCTTTTGATCGACGTTCATAAGCTGCGAACTTGATCAATTTCTTAGAATCACGTTTAAGTAATAGTCTACAAGGAAATATTCTGGAGACGCTTCGATTTAACCTTATTAAATGAATCAATAGTGCTGTAAGTAACAATCAGATGTTCTCTCTTCCTTTACAAGAGGGTTTAACGTCACACCAAGCCAGGGTCATTTGGCGATTCTTCGGAACTCCTCAGCGTTTATCTAAAGAAAAGCACCTCGGACATAATAAGCAGGCTGCAATTTTGTTGTTGATGTTCACGGGCTACTTTTGGCCATGGGAATCCAACGATGGAAACAATATGTTTCTCTTTCAATATAGGAACTTGACGTCCATTTTACCAATCCAGAAAGATACACAGTAAATACGTTTGAAAGTCTTTTGACTCTTGAAAACGAATGCCTAGTGTTAAGAAGTAGTCACCGGAAACCACAACCAAAATTTATAAATGATGAGTATTTCTTAGTTACGGACATGTCCGAGTACTCACGATTACTCTTCTAGCTGCAACGTAAGACACCATGCGTACACATGAGTGGAATAACGACCTTCCGTATTTTAACCCGACAGCTTCCTCACACGTGATATTACAATGTAGTAGGTCCCACAAGGGAACTGAACGAAGAGCGGTGACGGGCTAATGATTGCTAATCTGAGAGCATAACCACTCGAACAGAGGACGCCGATTTTGCAGATTCGAGACAGCATTAAAAACCGAACATCTTATATTTATGTTTATGCAGTGTTATGCTATGATAACAAGCCACACAAAATGATTTCCATTTCTCGAATCGAATTCCGGTATTATGTTTGATTTGAATGTGTTTTCTGCCAGAAAGAAGCATAATTATCTATTATTAGACATCGCAAGGATTTTTTTCTTTCGAAAGACTTCCTCGACTAAAACATCTGCACATTTCTTCAAATTGATCAAATTAGAAAATAAAGAGAATGCTTTCGAGGATAAGAATAGTTTCTCTAACGAATTTCTGGAAATGATTTTTTAGGCGCATAAATAGCAGGAGATTTAAACATTCTGCGTCTCAAACTGCAGGATAACTTGCAAGTTGTAAACAATTAAACAAAAAGACCCCACGTTCAACTACAAGCAGAACGATACGATATTGATCAGAACAGCAAGGATGACCAAATATTGCTTAACCACACAGCTTGTCTTAGCACGGTCTACGAGAAATAATTCCTTCTAAGTAGCACATAAGAATCGATCAACAACAGCGAACTTCGGTAATACGCTGGTCGGTCCTGATAGATCAGACATTTTCATTGAGTCTCTTAGTATGGCGCCTTTCTTGTATTTGACATAAATATCTGGTTTTGGCATACAAAACTGTACTTCACGAAAACATCATTAACTCGTTCAGCAATGGGTTGATATCGCTTCATCCGGAATAGAAATTATTTCGAGAATGCTTGCATTTTTTATGTTATGCAAAGATTAATATTCCATAATTATTGTATCTAATTGCAAAGAAATATTTCAGTAATTATTTGGGTCCATGTGAATTCACTATAGTTGTGTTACGCTATATATCGAACATCGAATACTAGTAAACTCGTCCATAAAACAAACGTTATTAAGTGTACATAGTTTTCATTCCGATCCTAGTATAAACTTTAAATGATAAAAGGGTAGTTTACAATACAGTATAGATCTCAGATATTTATTCGTTTCCTTTTTTAGTCACTTTAAAAGATTTTCTGGATTATTTTCACACCAAATACCAATAGAAAATCGGGACCCTGGCTACCGCTGAGCTTTCTCTCATTTGAGGAGATTTTGTTAGACAGTTTACGATCTAACTGTTTTTTTAAAGTATTCTACATTGTAGTTTCTATTCAATGGATTGACTCTACATTGTACAGTCAATCCTGTGAACAAAGGCCACCCTAGGAGAATAAATAATGTGACCTTTATTGACAGATGGCCTTTATTCGAAGGTCATTTTGTTCTAAATAATCAAATGGCGGCTTTTAGAAATAATGGCATTTATTCTCCGGGCTGCCTTTATTCGGTGGCGGCCGAAGTCACAGATTTAACAGTACATTGTATTGCAAACAGCAATGTTTGTTTTTGGAGCGTTATCAGTTAATTAACTGACCCGTATGTTGATCAGTTTCAGTAAAGAGCTTTCAATAGATCATTAAATTATAGTTAAGGGGGAATATGAGCGTTTGAAAGACAAGAATGTAAACATTGGTGTTTATTTCACAGCAATTATTGTTGGAGAGATAGGGTTATAGAAACAGTAGCTGGCAGCGAAATCTTTGGGATATCACATAAATCATCTAATACGAGTGTTTATACTTTGTATCAATATTTACTTCATCCGCAATGAAAATTGTTTATACACTTTTATAACGGTCAATTACCCATCTGTTAAAAGAATCTAAATAGGTCTAGCCAATGAACTACACTGCCACAAAAAATAAAGTATGCATTTGGTCACAGGATTTTTCTTGGTATCAAATGTGCAAACTTCACAATATTTTGGTTCAAATTAACATCTGTTGATAATTGAACATGACGATATAATGTTAATACATTTGTATTACAATTCACTACCTAACGATTCGCTCTATAACCGCTAATAACAGCGAATCCTTAATATTGAAACAAAATAAATTCCGATGTCAATAAAAACTATAATGGTAAAAAAGAAAACATAACTCAAATTAAGTTCCAACACGTTTCGTAGCTTACTTCGTCAGGCAACTAGTTTAATTATTGTAATTGTATTATAATATAGATTATATGAATGTTTTAATCAAAGGCATTTTCTCATTTATCAGAAGATTTTGCACATTTTTGATTCTCAACTAATAGTTAAAGCTCAAAAAGTTCTGTCCACAATAATTTTATTTATGTTCAATTATCTTTAAAAGTGATGTATACATGTTGAAATGTATAGTCTTATATCATATTTAAATTATTTCAAGCAAGATATATGTACAAGTAGACATGTTACTAATGCCTAAAAGGAGTCCATCTGTCTTGATACTAAATTACGCCAGTTCCTTTATCATATATAAATAATTCATTTAATTCTCAGAAAAAAGACCATCCCAGATTAAAGGCAAACTGAAAATGTGGTCTTCACAGACTGTGATGCCTGTAACATCATCCTTATTTCAGATTTCTACATTCTACACGAAACCAGTCTATTTATCCATGATTTATGTTACGTATTTCCGATAGATGGAGAGATAAAAAAAATCAAATGATTTGTTGGGGAATATCATCAATGTACGACAGATGTTCTGTGTGATAAAACAGATGTAAATATATAGAGTAACATTTCACTAGCTCATCATTGTGATTTCTCGCAAAAAAATGTAGCACACGGAAAGAGGCATTTTGAATCAAACTTATACTTTTGTCTAGCAAAATCTATTTAATATCCACATAACCTCAAAACTATATACATTTGACATTCATTATACAAACTGTACTGAAAGTTTCTTTGTGACCAAAATTGTTTTTTTTTTAATTGAGAAGTTTCACTGTACTTAATTAAATAAAACCGAATTGTATTTCATCTGTTTAATGACCCATACGCAGCTATGATAATTTCCAATCATTATTGGAAGTATCTTTTCATTGAGAGGTTAAATTGACTATACAAACGTTGACAAACAAGGAAATGTTTGATGGTCTCCATTGAATGGTCTACGTTTTAACACAGGTTTGTCTGTTTGCTATGTACAGTCCGTCAACTCATGAATGTACACATTCATGCATGTATCAATTACTATTACGTGTATTCGATTCGATCCTTAAGACTATATAGCTCTTTAATTTAAAATATAGTCAAACATGTGTTAACAATCACCTTCAAATTAAGACCACCCTGTTAATAAGGGTCACTATCTTAAAAGCCTCCATTGACATTTCTGAATAAATTCACCTCCCACTAAAGGTCACCCGTCATAAAGGCCGCATAATGTCTTTCCCAATATGTTAGCCTTTGATCACAGGTTTGACTGTTTGTTTAGTCTTTGGAGATTTTTTTCACCACTGAATACAATGTCTACCTGGAACATATGCAAATACGGTCTTTAAAGACAAGTTAAGTTTAGTTTTTGAATAAAATTGGTTCATCCACTGAATAACATCTTCCTAAAATACAGCCAAACATGGTCATTACAGATATACATGCCCGAGCCTCACTCTTGTAGCATCAACCACTTCTGATACAGTACAACCTCTGTAGAGCAACAACCTGTGGAAGCTGCAAATATTGGCCGTTGTTTAGAGGTTGTTGCTCTACAGAGGTTAAATTTAGAGTAATTATCAGCTTAGGGAAATTTTGCAGGTGTTGTTATAGAGAGGTTGTTGCTTTACAGAGGGCCGCTCTGGAGAGGTTTTACTGTATACATTTTTTCTCTCTTTCTAGAATATCTTGTCAACCAATGGGGATTATGCCATAACATTAAGAAGTCATTTTTATTCAACAATTGTTAATTAACGGTTCTTATCGAATTTTTTTACAAATCTACCGCATATCAATAACCCGGAACTTTACTAGTTTTCCCGTAAATAGTTGATACATTAACGATCATTTAGTAAGTATATTGCATGTCTGAAAGCAACCCAGCTTATGAATTATTAACAAATAATTCAGAGAATGCCAATGAGAAATATTTAAACATTTTCTCGATTGGCACTCGATGCGTTTTTCTCTACAGAGAAGATAGGTTTCGTATAAATGCCGTATCGGACCGTATTAAACACTCCCGGTCGCTTTTCTATACATGTTATATATACCGTATTCCAAAGTACACTAATAAATAATTAAATTTGCAGCGAGGAAGTTAGTTAAATAGATAGATCGGTATAGACTGACTAGAATAACGAATACTCATTTGGTTAGAGTTAGGGGCATATTCAATTAAAGCTTGCTATAGTTAGGGGGCATCTTAAATTAAAGCCTGCTATAGTGAGGTGACATCTTTAATTAAAACTGGTTGCAGTCATAGGGGGACTTGAATCAAATAGAAGCAGGACAGTGAATTAACAAAATAATACAGTACATCTAAATGCCACTTACCGATTTTCCATTCGTTATCAGCTAAAGTGAATAAAAAAGTTATTCCAGTTTTGCACTGACAGTTGTCACATAAAAACACAGTAGACACATCCAAAAAAATAACTGAAATCTAACTGCAT
This sequence comes from Lutraria lutraria, assembly GCA_964023205.1. Lineage (NCBI taxonomy): Eukaryota > Metazoa > Mollusca > Bivalvia > Venerida > Mactridae > Lutraria > Lutraria lutraria. The sequence goes on from OZ026835.1 coordinate 7,203,755, forward strand.
GAGTGAACTTGTTTATACTTCCTTGTTATACGATCGATCTTCACGTGCTTAGATGACAAAATTAATAAAATCACCAACATTACCTTACTATCGCTAAAATAAGGTTAAAGTTTTGTTGAGACATCCAAATATTCCAAATAAAGCATCCAAAATCATATAGAATTTTATGATAATATAAATATTATTATACACTATGTCAATTATCTGTTGTCGTTATCCAAAACAAATTTCAATGAAAATTATATTTGCACAACGCAATCACATCATTGTAAATTATGAAAGTTTGTTGATATATTTGTCTATAATTAAACAAACAAATAGTTTCCTATTCAGTAAAATACTGAGCTTATTTTCCCATGAAATTATTTAAAGCTAGTTTTGTCCATTCAACACACAATATTGACTTCCAACGTAACGTAGAATTGTTACACCCAATTTTACAAATACTTCCAAGTCTAATAAGAGATATCGTAAACATACGATCCCACCAGCTATACAAGAGACACGTTCTACGTTGAAACCAATATCCACAAACAAAACATTGTGCATCGTCTGCTAAAACAGTCTGTTCCTCACAGAAGCGATTTAAGCAGTTTCATTCAATAACGATATTAATTTCAAATCTTGAATTCATCCAAAAGACAAAAATACACGTGATATTCCCTTCATAAACTCCCACAATCACTCTTGTTCCCTCGATGTGATCAAAATAACGGTATTCATTCGCTGTGGTACAAAATTGTTAACTTAGGGAACATGTGTGCTTGTTTGAATCAATATATCGACGCTTTGAAAACTGTGTGAGGCTGTCTTGTTCTGTCTCAACCAGAAGTCTTTGCCTAAATCTAGTTAAGTCTTCAGGCTTTTGTTCGGTCATTTATTGGAGAATGATATAAGATGACAAAAGACCTTTTGTAGAGCAATTTGTCCCGTGAACAGCGATCATTCGAAGCAAATAAAGAATGTCAACTGAGAAACCAATGTAAACAATAATCAAGAAGATAATGAGTATATTTACTTAGCTGTTATCTGGAGTGTCAGTGCCTTTTGTTTTTCAAACGGTTCAAATAATTATTCTTTTGTTCTAATAGTTTACAGTGAATACAGTCAAGGCGATCTGTGCATCAACTGATGATAAGAATGATAATAATGATGTTGAACATAATGATGAAATTGGAGGTGGTGGTGCTGTTTGTGCTGATGATGATATTTATCTGCTCATCTATTCGACAGATATGGTCATTTGAAGGCTTTCTCAGGGAAAGGGGAGATAAGACACAGGCGATATTTTCCGGGTTCTTTTTAGTGTCCGGTGTTAAGCACCGATACATACCTCACGTGTTTCCTGTAATTTCTTAACACAGTACTTAGTTGGGATGGGATACATCTCCCAGTTTGGGATGGGATACATCTCCAAGTTGGAACGGGATATATCTCCCAGTTGGGATGGGATACATCTCCCAGTTGGGATGGGATACATCTCCCAGTTGGGATGGGATACATCTCCCAGTTGGGATGGGATACATCTCCCAGTCGGGATGTGATACATCTCCCAGTTGGGATGGGATAATCTCCCATTCAGCAACTCAGTGCGTTTCTACTAGACAACCGATCATCACTTTTCGTGCTGCTGATTATGATGGCTTGGGAAGTTGAAATGTTGGTGATGATGATGATGTTGGTGGTGAAAGAGGTCTGAGATATTTCCAGTCGGAAACTATATTTTATTATGATCAAGTTTTTAGAATGTATGCAACTTTCCTAGAAATTTTAGAAAGTAATCGTGGTGGCCTCCCAGTCTTGTCATGGCAGGAAAACGCCAACATGGATTTGCTATCTGCTATTCTTTGCAGTCTTTGGCCAGACACCAGCGTTGATATCAAGATAACCATACGTTAAAATATGTCAATACTTTAATTTCTATAACCTATTGTTAGGCTTCCAGTCCTGTGGCAAGCTAGACTATCTTATTTTGACGTCTTCCATCAAATCAAAGATATTTTTTCTAGTATGTAAAAACTCGTTATTTGGAACGTTCGTCAGCTTTGTTGTTTTCCGGTTACCAATATTCTGATATTTTCTCTACGTCTGGATTTTGTGTCGTAAAAGACGTATCCATGAATAATAATGAAGGTATAATGATACGTTTAGCTATTTGTTTTTCTTGGAAGAAATTGCGCTCATGAAAACCTTTTGTTAACAATATCTATGAACAGAAAGTAGGCGGAGCTTTTGTATGTTTACTAATGCCACCAATGATTATAGGTTTGTAGGATAATGAGTTCTCCGTTTCACAGCTCTAAATTTTATATATCTCAACAGACTGATGGAAAATGAAATATCATTAAATAATGAAACCGCAGGAAATTTAATCATTATGATAATTGCGCATCAATTAAGAATGTTGTGAATCGTTTTGAAAATGTTCGATGAAAAGATATTAATGATGCGTAATCAGAGGCTCGTATTAAGATTGATAATGTTGATCATATTAAAAAATGGAATGAACGATACAGTGTCATAAATAATGAATCAGGCGTTAGATTTAAAAGTATAGATACGGAACGGTCTAGTAGATGATAATATGGCTGTGACATGCTCGTGTTTATTACACATCTTCACCATCAGCTGTACTCTCTTGTTTCTCTTCATCCACATCATCAGCTGTTACTTCATCAGTGTTTATCATTATAGTAACACCATTATCCTCTTCAGTATCAGTGGCAACAACGACAACAAATCAACAACAAAAATATGATCAGTAACAATAGCAGACTGTAAACGGATAAAACAACAACAACAACTGTCATAACAACAAGACATGCAACAACGTTAACATCAGCAACAATATCAATAACACCAGTTGTAGCATAAACAACAGCTATAGGTATGATAACATCAAAAGCTGCAACAACACTTAAATCAAATACATGTAACAATAGTATCGTTATAATCTATCTTAACAACAACAAAAATTATAACAACATCAAGACACAATCTAGAGCATCATTGACAAAAAAAATTAAAATACACTCATACATTATATGGATTTTATTTATCTTCACAAAATAAATCAACCCATCAAAATTTCTCAACAGACGTAGTAGCCGAAACAACAATGCTAGCAATGGTATTATTAACCGCTCAAAGGAAAACTAACCACTAATCAACTGTCACAATAGCCACGTCTGTGGTCCAGTGGTTAGTGCCTGGATTTCTAACCCAGCAATCCGGGTTCAATACCTGGTCGCGGCAGACCAGACCCTTCCATGAAAATTTGACAACAATGACGATTTTCCTCTAAATTCCGGAGAAGTAGCCGATTCCAAGTTAGAACTGGTTAGAATACCGAATCAGTCGTCATGTAAAACTGAAAACTGAAAATTGACGTTAAACTCGTTAAAACTATCTTAACAGTCTGTCGTTCAATCAAACTGTTTGATTTCTTGTAAATAATTTCGTTTTGAGCTACTTGCGCTTTTGGATATTGTAGAAATGTTCGAGCTTCGTGATCTGACGAACATGTATTGATACAACCATTGACTACAAATCTTCTTATAGAGACGAAATGTGTACAAATATATTATTATAATCAACGAATAAAAAAGCATCGATAGAATTTGACACCGTCTTATAAAGGATTCAGTGGTTAATCGACATTTGCACAATCAACTGACGACAAATACTTGTATTCTTGTCTTCGCACAAAGATAAGACATAATCAACGACCTTCATTTTATACAATTTAATTTATATAGAAAATACTTCACTATCTTTCATCATTTCAAAATTTTGAATTTAACCTATTTAATTACAATTACAAATTCGTGAAGAAAACTTACAAATCATATTACCGCTTGAAAGAAAATACCGTTTAATGTGACATTACCCTTTGATTATTTCTTTTACCGACTGTTTGTTCACGACAAAGTAGTGTCAACACATCAGGCGGGTGTTACATTTCGCTTGTTCGTCGTATGGGAACCTCTAAAATATTCACAATGGAAATATTTTTGAAATTCATTTCTACTTATAATGTTCAAACTTGTTGGCAAAGCTTTACATTTTATCAATGGGGTTTGTGTGCAGAATGCTATTTCAAACAAAATGAACTGAAAATACTAGTCCCAGCGTTGGTATAGATCTACAATGGACGTAACACTGACAGGCCTTCACGTGTCGAGGTTATGCTTGTAGAAATTCCACAGGATTTTTTTAACTCGTCGCCTCATGTACGTTATTGAAAAATGGTTAAATAACAGACACACGCAGGCAAAAAGGAAACAAACAATGAACTATAAGATCATTGCTGGTTACCTAAGCTTGCGAAGTGACCTACTTTCTCTTTTTTTTTGTTTTTATTACACTTTGTCAATTAGTCAATAATTAGATTTTCGCCATATATTTTTCCCAAATGTGTCTGTTTATTTTTTTAACTCTCCGTCATTTTCTCTATCGGCATCTGAAACCTCACCCAGGGACCACTTCAATATTAACGACCCCTTATTTTATTTATTTTTCGTTAGCTTTCTAAAGTCGTTACTCGCTCGTTGTGCATGAATTTTTATGCGGACTAAAATAAATTACGTTTTCTATATCCGCCATGCAATTGGTAAACTAATTCCCGTTCTATGCTGCAGTGAAACTCTATGTAAGTTCAAGTTTCCCTGCATGAGTTCTTTCAGTACTTTGATTAACATCTACGTTAGTTTTTTTCATAATATCAAGATGTGACCGTATTACAAACTGTACCTATTACGACATGGTACGTTATTGACCCTTCTTTAATTACAGGCTAATTTCATTTTGAGGCCACTTCAGAGTTAATTAATAACCATTCATGTTCGGAGCGGATTACAATAATTTCAACATGAAAATAATTCTACGACAATACTTATATGTTGTACAATAAGTGGTTGTAGAATAGAGGTTTGCTGTATGACATAAAACAAAATCGACTTTTTAATGCTTGAATTTTTTTAATTCTTTTTTTTTCATCCTGAGTTATAAATGCATGTCAATGTAATTCAAAATTCATACAATATTTATATTGTATGTCATTTTTTGTCTCCCTGATGTACTCGTATATATGTCAAAATTAGTTCTATATTATTTTCGATACCATGCGGAATGGGTACATTCTAAAAATGGATATGATCATTTTAGGCCAAAGACTTTTTATGCATGCATGTGTATTAAAAACATCCTTCGATGTTTTGCCCACGCATTTTTTATTATAAAAATAACCAATAAATTAACTAATTAACTCATGAATAATTAAAACGAAACAATTAATGAATGTCTATTGATTCACATTTAACCATTTGAAATATTACAATTAATTAAATCAACCGAAAGATTTTCAATTTACAGTGATATCCCGCTATAAAGGACATTCCAAAAATAAGGAGTGTATTATAACGAAAGAAAATCTGCCTGACTTTTCAAACCATTTGGGCTTATTTAAAACAACACTAAGTTTGTTATAGATTAGTTTAGCTAGATTTATCCGATTCTATGAAGTGGCGTTTTTCAAATCGGTATAGATACATCGACTTATTTTAATGAGAATATGTAGCTTTATTAATCATTTGCATGATGGTATCTTTATTTAAGCTATCACAAAGAAATTAATGAAAATATCAGTGACTAGAATGAAACTTCATGCTGTACAATAATATACAACAATTGAGCAAGGCAGCACACACAGTCCTAATACAGTTACACAAAATATTACTAACTGTTTTCCGGTCGAATTAGGCCAAATCTGATACAATACAAGTTGAAGTAGTCAATATCAATTTAATTAAATATCGCGATATGGGTCGGAACCGTACCGATACGTATTGATTTTGGATCGTATTCAATATACCGGTATACCGGTATAATCGCACATCACTACAACACAGTATAATTACAAATGTGTATCGAAAAAAATGCTGTCATTTCTACAACTGTTAGACAATATACCAAAAGCAACAATTAAAAACAAATCGATGTTTCATTCTAAACTAGGCTTAATTTCTGAATTTAACTTGTCGGATTTGGCCGTTTTTTGCACTTTGTCGATTATTAGCAAGAAGCTCTGCAGGAAGCCAAATTTGATCGTGCATATAAAGACAAATTTATAGAAGAGCGAGTGTTTATTTGAACGATAATAATTAGATCAATAAATAAATATGGCGCATTTGTGAAAGTGTGGAGAAAATATCTGCGTTATACAGAACGACGCTAAACTATTTAGCAGGACTCACTTATAAATACGTAATACTATACAATATATTATGTAAAAAAGAAGTCTAACTTCAGCAAAACTTAAATTGTTTATTCAATTTATTTAAACTCTCAACGTTTCGGCCATATTGGCTTTCATCAGGATCAATATAATTTTTATTCACATAAACAATAAACAGGAAATGACGTCATCAACGTCAATAACAACGTCAAATTATGACATACAATTTAATTGCAATTAATTAATTAATTGATATTAACGTGAATTGCACTTTGTTTATATTAAATATTAGATACGTACAAAGACGTCGAAGATAGCTTACATTAAGTTCGACTGACATTGAGTACGAAAGAAGTCGTTTCATCATATCACTGCCTGAGCAATCAAAACAATAATTTAAGTTAATTATTCATACATTGATCAATATACATTAATAAATGAAATATGTATTAAAATGTATGATTGACTTTAATTGTTTATATAGGACTCTGCAAAAAGTCGATAAAAATCGAGTGATCATGAGTAATAACTATTCAAAAAGAATTCCTTAATGGGGCTTACTAATTACTGTAGCTAATGGTAAAAATATCTTTATATCATATACAAAATACAATTTACTTTTTATTAAATTTTAGTCACATGGACAAATAATAATTTTCGAATAATTATTCCCCGTGGGATGGAATGCTCTATCAACGTGAATTGCAATTTGTTTATATTAACTACATCAAATGCTCGTTAAAAGTCCCTTTAAATCATCCATTTCAAACTAATCTAGTCAATGTAAGATAACTGATCACGTAAGGTTGATTTGCAGAATAAATGATGACCTGAATTATGGTAATTTTTACTCGCAAGTCCCTGTGGTATTTGCTGCAGTTCAGACAACATTTCGTGAAATACGACTTGTTTAATAGAATTCTTGTGAACGATTCTTCATATCAGAACGTGTTAAATAGCATTTCAATGAAGCAGAAATGACTTCCTTCAAACCCTCACCATGAGTACCATATATGCGTCTTGTCTCGAGACACCCATGTAATAGGCACACACCTACGTACCTCTGTGAAGCACTTTGGGACAGGTAATCAAGACTGTCGGTTTCCGTGATTATCTAAACTATTCAAACAGCGCAAATCTGTCAAAAAAAGATCTTCAAATTTTGCCGCTACCGTGTACGAATAACAAAAACATATGGCAAAATTTTTTTTTTTGAAGTAAACTGGTTTCTGTTCCATGCTGCAGCGCACAAGTCTATATACTGACAGACAATGGGGACCAGTTTATTCATAAAGGTTATATTTGTTCTCTCCCTTTGTTCATCTCTATTCACGCGTTTGACTGAATATATACAGCGCATAGTATAATCGTTCACAAAATTGCTTCTCTCGCAGAAAAATGTTAGACCTACCGTTGACAACAGTTACTTTACAAGACTAGACCGAAATATTGCGAGTTTCTCTACGTTATCGCAACAATGAACCTATATTTGGATAGACAAATTTATACTAGATAGACACGTATCTATGGACAGGTTAGACACATAAATTATACATTGGACTGACACATATTATTGGGTAGACAATTATAGACTGGGTAAACACTTATAGACCGGGTTGACGCATAAAAGATCCAAGTATGGTTATTCCATAACTCAACCAACTTTTTCAAGTGCATGTACAATGTGAATGATATATCGTCTTCATATCGTCAAACATGTCTACATTTAAATTAGCATAAAAGTGGGGTTTAATTAATCATTGTTCCACCAGCCAGATTCCATGGACTGCTATATGAATCTCAGACTAACCGGAGTCAGAAAATGTGTAAAAAACGGCGATTCTCTTGTAACTGTTCTTACTTCGACTAAAGGTTAAAACAAAACATGTTCTTACATCATTAATTAAGTAGTCTGCTTAATAAATTAATACAACATTCAGACATTGAGGGGTTAAAACGACCGAAAGGAAGAAGTACGTAGTTCTGGTAGTGTAGACCAACGGGACTGGAATTTACTTCACACAATTCACGGTGGTTTTTTTTATTCCAATCACCGCCACTTTTCCTTACAGGTACAAATTAATGTATTGATCAACATTCATAAATTATAATGTTATTCTCCCTAGCCAATAATCGAGTCAAAAAGAAAATTGATGATACCAAACAAAAGTCCAGTAAAGTGTTAAAAATGAAATATAAAAGTGTTAAACTTTTCGTAATGGTACATTGCACATTTATAGTATTGTAGTGTCATCCAATATTAAATTCAAACAATATCATACACTGAACTGCAAATACTATGAAAGAGTCATATACGAAGTAGTCCATGACTAATATACGTTTGTAACTAAGAATTGTCATACAACATTATTACTTAACGTTGACAATATCGTCGACCTTTGCATATATGAATGAATGTCAGCATGTTCAGTATTATTGTTTTATGAATTATTTATTATGGAACCATCTGTTCGCACAACTAAATAACGGACTTATTGATGTATACTCTTCGTCTGTCTCAGTCCAAATCTCCTGGGGGTAATGTACTGTTAATCTTGTACAATCAATTCAAAAGCAAGCTGCACTACTCGCACGCACGTGTCCAAACCAAATGACTTTCTCGCACGCAACAACACGAATTTGTCAACCATCAAGAAAGACAACTCATTCTTAGAGCGAGTTCGATAAACAACTATAGTACAACCTTAGTAGCTCTCCGGAAGTTAAACTGCGCATGTCCTTAATCGAACTGAGTCTAGTCGTACTAAAGTAAAACAAAACAGAAGCGAGTCTTTTAAGCGAGACTTGATATTCAGTCTACCTCCTTGCTTGCGTTATGCTAATTTTATTAGGGGTCATAAAGTAATGAAGTCAGTCACGCGTAACAGATAAAATGTGTTATCTTAATTGATCCAAAAATCGATATTTCACTGTATTACTTTTGGATCTCTGATAAGACTTGAGCATGTCCCAACCATTATGTACGTCGTTAAAATGGACAGAAACGTATGATATTGATATTAATTTGTTTCATCAGTAAAATTAATTTTGAAAATGCGAATATCATGAAAAGACAAAATTCAAAAATCCTAGTAATAATTTTGTTATTGTATGCACAGTTAAATAGAAATTTGATTCTATTCTACATATAAACACATATTAGCTTACAATACATTTATTTTCACTGCTGAAATTAATCATGATTACACTATTAAAAGTCGGTTGGTAGGTATGGTCTGTATTAGGCTTTTGAAAGCATGTAGGAAGGTAAAAAGGAGAAAGAATTTTTTCCACTCCTCGGATAAAATCATGAAAATGTCTAGGGTCGCCGGATAAAATTAATTAGGATCGATCGAGTAATCCGAAAGTTTGCACTATGTCGCACACATTGTAGGTCAGTGATTATAAATGAAATTACTTCCAAATTCATATTACAACCTTCAATAACTGTTGCAGATATTTATTTCCATCACAAAATAGAAAAAATACGAATGCTATTAAGCTATAGACCTGATGTAAACAATACAATCAATTTCTGCAATTTATGGCAATTTCCATCCGTCTTGATTGAAATGATATCTAACAAATATAACTCGACGTGAATGTGAGATGCGTATAAAAATTCAATAATCAGGTAAATTTAGCAACCATGTAACGGGATCTCAAAAATATGATTTTATTATCCGTCCTTTCTTTACACATCATTGAAAAAATAAATATACAAAGTAGGTAATCTATATTATTTCATGACATGTTTTTATAAGTGACATGTGGACGTATGCCAAAATGATATATTTAGCATATATTTATATTATCAAAAATGAATTAATAATAAATTTCATTTAATGAAATATCGTCGTCTATTTAAGGCCCATTAGAATAATAGATGAAATGATAGTAAAGTATAAGAAATATATATTACTTGATCTGTAACAATATTTACATAATGCCTTCCATTAGGCATACCTCATGAAATAGTTGTCAGATGCTTTTTCTTATTTTTTTGCAACATGATTAAAAAATACCGTGCTGTATTTCTATATGTACTTTAGATAAAAAAAAAAATGGAACGTTTTGCAAGTAAAAGTTAGTTTCACATCTGTCTAGGTAAATTAAGACCTACTTCAATGTAAACATCCAAAAAGCTAATCGGACTATAACAAACCATTTTTTATTTATGTTATTTTTTTATAATATCAACAAATTGGGTTATAAATATCGATTTTGCTTTTTATACGAAAGTAAAGTAAAATATTTCACAGATTCTAATATTTTCATCCATGTTGTAATACGTTTTAGTCTTCAACCTCCTAAAACCTTATTCAACGCGTCCAATTTCTATTACCCTGTATAATGCATCGTGCTGTGACTGTATATACATGGATGCCTAATCAGCAGATATGATCATCGCCAAATCCACGTTGTTTCCGTAAACGTACGTAAATATCCGAGATTTGCCGAACGATTGACGAATTGAACTTAAAAAATCTAAGGGTTAGTTTTAAAAATCATCAAAAGGGTCGAAGCTATTAATTGATTGTTTTCATAGTTTACATGGTGAAAGAAATAAAATTTTCAAAACGAATGCAATGAGTACAAATTTGATCACATTTCCCCAAAAAGAGTTATGATGCTGAAAACATCTAATTTTCATTGAAAAATCTACCAATTTTACGCTGTTTACATTGAATATAGAGGGAATCGATGGGTGTCTTTTTTCAAACGCAAAAGGGTCGGAGAAAGCATTAATTCAAAATAATAAAAAATACATCATTAGAAAGATTAATTTAACTTTTATGATGAGTACAAATTTCGTATTTTAAATAGAATAAATTAAAGTTATAACGATTATAGTGAAAATCCCCTTCTTTGTTTAATGTAATTTTTTATCGATTTTACAAATCAGCATGTCCGCGAAAGTTGGGTATGAATATCTGAATTGGGAATCACTTGAGAAAAGAAAAGGTACAACTAACCATACATGACTTAGTGGACATACCAGCAACCATTTTCTCACTCCTGACTCATCAAGAGCAGCGAATCAACACAACTTACAATTCAGACAGTACGTACTCTACTTCAATCACCGTTAAATTATTTCCCCATATCCATGCATTCAAGCCAGCATAGCTGATATGCGTCCTCTTTGACATCCTTACAGGGTGGGCTGTTCTCCCAACCCTTCTATGGGATCTATATATGCCCACCTGCTGCATTTCAAATGACGAGGGAGCACTGCAGGCGGACCTTGTGTCCTGGCAGAGCCACACAAACGGACTGGTCACTCTGATGCGATGCATCCTTCATCATGTTTTTATATCTTTACTTTCTTTTTTACTTTTACACAGCCATGTATTCTTGGTCGCGACTTTTTCTTACTGTACTATATTTAATTATTTTAGTCTTACTTTACTATATAATTTTTGTTTTCCACGCTGTTATACCTTGTATTTACTTGCGCACCGTTATGTCATTGTCAAAGTTGACAGTTAAAACGTAACATAGATAGAACTAAAAAATGAAGTTATCACGATTTAAAGTGTTTACAGCATTTATCATACCATGGATATATTAGATTATTTCTGATAAATAAGATTTCATGTAAGGTATTTTACCATTCGTTAATTTCAAATATCGATGTACACTGTCATGGAATTATATACAGTACACAGGTAACTGTATCATGAATAAATTATAAATAAATGAATAAAATAAATATTGAATAAAAAATCACTAATTATTAATATGTTAACATATCAATAAATAGTGTTTTTTTTATAAATATTACATGTATATGTTTATAATCTATTCATGATACATGTAGTTACCTATATATGCTTATATACACACGTGTGTACATACCCGATATAGATATTAAGTCCTTGATAATGTGTCATCATACTTGCACTTGCATGCTTAATTTCCTAAAGGCTTTCAATAATGAAATGTCTGTCTCAATACATATAAATTAATTGCCATGTTGAAGTTATTAGACAAAAATACGTATTTTCATAATTGAATGTTTACTAATTTGATACGAAGGGGAGATAATCCAACATATGACTAATCTTGTAGATGGCAACGATATCGACTGTTGTGTACTCGTATGCGGTTTCGTCTCTGTCAGCATCGAACATTCTCGTGGAAATTTTGGATTGGAACTGAATTCTGACAGTTTTAAGAATGGTAAGTCTTTTACTGTCTTAATTTTAAAAAATAAATGATACATATGTAAAGTAATCGAAGCATATACCCTGGTATCTCTGTATCGACCATTGGTTAAGAAAATAAACCGTCCGTCTTGATGTTAACATGGACGCCATGTGACAAATTTCGTGTTTCACGACTGAACATGTTTCGTACCCCGACTCTCAATAAGAAGAATATACAACTTTTAAAAAGTTGAAACTATATAAAATTGATTTGTTAACAATTAACATTCGTCAGTTTTTTTCGATTCGATTTTTTAAACTTAGTAGATTCAATAAATACTGATCGTGTTTACAGTACCCCACCCACCGCATTATTGCCCGTCGTCAAGTTTTTGCACTGAAGTCAGGTTTATAATGAAACGGCGTTTTATTTGCCCTACACCTCAATATTTAAATATTGTCATTCGTCATCGCATGAATTATGTCACCAGATCTGTTAATTACTTCGAAAAGACTCCCAATTATTAAATGTATTTATTATCTTAACCTACACAAAATACTCGAAAGGGTGTGATGCAGTATGAACAGATAGATAGATAGATCTTAAAAAAAAAATAACCAGCAAATTGAGCAATACTGTGATAATACAGCTTTCATGATTAAACAATAACTCCTATGTTCTTTTGCAGTAACTCAGTCACTAACTGTCAATTGAATAAGTGATAGTCATTTGGCAAGAAATAAGTGCACATCACTGATATGCAAAGCATTCTCGAATTCTGTATTTTTCATTTTTAGGTGTCGTTAAATCCAGTGAATATATTCAGTCGTGGAGCTGAGGAAGAGAAAGCAGAGACAGCAAGATTGGTAAGTATTGTTATGAGTCCACTATTTTTAAAAAAGATTTTTATTTCTGTGGAGTACATTTTAATTAATATCTTAGTATTTTGCCCTTTAGTGTTCAGGCCTCAAACAGCCTAATTGTGATGTAAGGTGAACTCTGGAAGATTATCGGTTCAGGAATAATGTCTATTTGTCAGTTAAAATCAGTGATTTGTTTCGCTATATTTTCTGCCTTATGTGGGAAGTTTCCTCTAGCAAAATATCCTTCATTTTCCCCCTAATATGGCCAGAATGTTTGTTGCGCTAAATTTCCCCTTTTGATGGGCATGGGTAGTAAGAAAATTTTAAATAAAAATCACTGCACAAAGGTTGAATAAGAAATTAATCATTCCTCTACACAGCAACAAGAGTCGTATTTTTCTTTATTTAAAAAAAAAAATTAAATTGTACTTGGTAATAAAATGTTCCAGTTTGTTTCAGTCTTCATTTGTTGGTGCCATTGCTATTGGTGACCTTGTAAAGAGTACACTTGGACCAAAGGGAATGGTAAGTAATTATGAATTTTATTTTCCTTTAAAATGATCATGGTTCTTTTTCAGTATTTTGGGAATATGACCCCTACCCTTGGGATTGGGAATTTTCATGGTGTTTTTATCAAACTTGGGAAAATATACCTACAATTTCACAATGTTCAACTTATTCTTCTTATTCTCCCATTGACCAGTAGTAGAATTAGGTACTTACTACTAAAATTTAGTGATGTTAATAAACTTGAAACTTTTTTTATTAGGAATTTTTGTCCGTGAATTGGGAAAAAAGATACTATTTTCCATTGGGAATATGACCGAATTTTGGCTATGAAATCGCCCCCAAAAAATGATTAAATTCCTGTTTTTTCCATCTCAAATTTCTGTATCTTTTGTCTTCTTAAAATTGATTCTAACCTTGCTGGTTGTTTATAAATGGGCTGATGGAGAGCTGTTTTATAGGAGTCCTGAGCTAGAATGATTTTTAAAGTATTTACTTAAAGAAAATTCAGCATGTAATTTAATTCAATTTTATTGCATCAGGACAAGATTTTACAGAGTATGGGCCGTAGTGATAGAATTCAAGTAACCAATGATGGTGCAACAATTTTACGTTCCATTGGTGTGGATAATCCAGCTGCTAAAGTTCTTGTTGGTAAGTTCTATTTGTTAGATTCAAATCATTATGGACAGTGGTCATTTTGTGGATAATACTGTTTTGTGTGATAAGCTAATATAGTTAGAAGATTTTAGTAATTACATTATAATGTAGATTTAATAATATCAGATATATACAAGGGCTAGTTCATCTTGCCAGTTTTCCTGGATGGACTAACCAGTACTAACTTGCACTTGGACCCAGAATCTGGTCCAGTGCCAATAAGTTTGTGATATATTGTCATCAGGAACACAGTTCATTGAACATTGTGAGCTTTTGGTCAAGTAATTCTATCAGTGACTTGTATGTTTCTCTGAACATATACATGTTCAGGGGTTTTTTTTTGTGATAACACCAACAACTTCGGAGGCGTTGACCTCAAGCCCGGGAAGAGTTTAATTTGTAGAGTGTAACAGGTGACAATGCAAAGTGTCACATAATTAGAAACTGAATGCAGTTATTATCAGGCTGTCAAGTTTCAAAAAAATCTTTTTATTCCTATAACTTGGGGTCAGTTCTATTCCTTTTATTCCTATAAAAAGACACATTAGTATTCTCCTATGAAAAGGCTGCACAGTCTGCTCATCCTTTTACTAAAAAAAGTCCTGATGTTGTGATGTATTGACAAGATAATGTGGCCAGTTTTATATTCAACTTCATGTACAATATGTCTTTATTGGCTTTTCTGATTTCAGATATTTCTAAGACACAAGATGATGAAGTTGGTGATGGTACAACATCTGTTGTCGTCCTTGCATGTGAATTGCTTAGGGTAAGTTTTGTGTCAAATTGGATGCACCCCTTGTAAGACTTCACTATGTCAAATTCATTCCTTGTCTATTTTTAGATTACATTTAGTTAACTGAAATAAGCCTTCTCGCTTCAGTCAGTATTTAAAGTGTAGTTTTGTTTATAGTTTCAGTCTTAATGCAATTTCATGATTATTTGTGGTCATCTATTGCTCTTTGTTCTAACAGGAAGCTGAGACTCTGGTATCCAACAGAATTCATCCACAGACTGTGATCGCTGGCTGGAGATTGGCCACTGATGAGGCTAGACGTGCATTGACTTCTTTTGCCAAAGATAATGGGTGAGCATTAACACATCACTTAGCGATTTAATGCTTGAATTCACCGGAAGATAGGAACATTTCCTGTGTTATAATTTAAAATTTCGTACTTACAATTGACATAACTTGTAGACATTTTTCATAATTGATATTGTAAGTATTTGTTGTCATAATGTGCCCTTTATTGTTAATTACTGTTTTCTATTTTATAGGAGTGACCCAGTTAAATTCCGTCAAGATCTAATCAACATTGCTCGTACCACAATCAGCTCTAAAATTCTTACACAGTACAAGGAAATGTTCGCAGAACTCGCTGTCAATGCTGTATTACGTCTAAAGGTGAGTTTCATTTTTAATACCTACATTTTGTAGTGTTGATAGTCTCTGATTGTCTCTGAGTATAGTCTTGAAAAGTTAAGCGTGAATTGAAATCAGCAAGCACTTGACTATTCGTAGGAAAGTAACTATACTGTAATTGATTTGAAGAACTGTTTAGTTAAAAGATTCTTATTTGATAGCCTATCCTATCATTATTTGCTATTCTTTTTGGGGTTTTTGATTTAATTTTTAGATATAAGTACAATTGCTTGTTTTTATCTAATGATCTTTTATAAAGGTTATCCTTCATCTTTATGAATTACCTCCTTTGATTATATTTTAGATTTTGACGGTAAGGTGACTTGTTAATGCCACTGTGTGTTACCTAGTTGCTTTAAGTATAAAAAATGATGCCAACTTAGTTTGGAATTGCCTTAAATATCAGTAACATCAAGAAATAAACTAGCAACCATTTTAGAGTCTAGCAGAATGTTGCTAGTGATCTTCTGCTGTCTGTTTTTAAGTAAATTTGGTTTAATAACAAAATAAAAATCCTGGATTCCAAACTTTCTTTGCTTCGTTTTTTTTTTGGCATGATATTTGAAGTTAAGAACTGTAAAATAATTAAATCCAAACATGCTCCATCCTTTTATTAGATGATAAAGCTATTGTCATGTTGTGATGTTATTGTGTAGTCAGAATAAAGTACTAGATAAAGCAGCGTCATACTGTTCATTCATACAGAGCATATTTATCAAATCTTTTCCTACATATGTTTAGTTATGCCCAAATTCTTGATCATTACATGGCATGATGTTTTCTTGTAAATCCTGAGTTTTCTTGACCTTAGTCAGCATTATCATTCATGTAGTTAAACATTGTTACATCACTTCTATTTGTTGTTACATTGAAATAACTGTACAATGTTATGTAAAATCCCTGAATTAACTAGAGCATGCTAAAATGTTTATGTCTAGCATGCTCAGTTAGAAGCCCTTGACTAATGTCCCAATCTTAAGTTTGAAATCTAGAGAGAATTGCTTGTAGCAGCTATATTGCATAGCAAGTCATGTTTAGTAACACAAAGAAATGAATATTTCTATTAAGATATTAAGCTAGCTATAAAAAATATTTTTGAAGCATTTTACAGCTATTTCCTCTGGTTGCGTAAACTTATTTGTATTGTAAATGTTTTACAGGGAAGTGGTAACTTAGATGCTATTCAGATTATTAAGAAGTTAGGAGGCGGTTTACAAGATTCCTACCTTGATGAAGGTACATTCATTGTTAAATCAACCGTATAAGTCAAAATGTTTTATCTTTATTTATCTATTTGGACAGATGCATAGGTTAGCAATAAAAATTTTGGTCAGAAATTTTTTCTGTTTGTTTGAATCTATGCATGTTAGTCAGTTTTACAGTTTAGACTAAGCTTGTCTTAGTTATCTCTCTTAGTGTTGGACTTATGCTTTTATCTAATACATTATCATGTGCGAATTATTTGGTCATGACTTACTCATCTATAATGCATCCAATTATTCAGACTTCCCAATTTCATTTTAATTGTGTTTTTCTGTATAAATAATTGCTTTCATAGAGTTGCATATAAATGTTACATTTCTTATTTTAGGATTTTTACTTGATAAAAAGATTGGTGTAAATCAACCAAAAAGAATAGAAAACGCCAAGATATTAGTTGCTAATACTCCCATGGACACAGATAAGATTAAGGTGTGTATTATATTTTCAATAAACAGTAAAACCTCAATAATAAGATCACCTGATGGACTTGCTCTTTATGTAGAGATGATCATTGCAAACAGACCAAAAAGTTAATGTTTTGCATAAAGAGTTGGTTATAATATTGTGGTGGTTAGATGAGGATTCATTGTATGTATGTTAAGATTTGAAAAAATTGAAACAATTGTAGTAATTGTGCAATGTTTTAGACCATAGGGACCAATTTCACAGACGTAGTTACAACTTTTTGTTGGTTACTAAACTTTAAGAAAACTATTTGTTGGTAACTTAACAGTTCTTTATCCTTATTCTTTGAAGATACATTTCTGAGATTTTTAAAGTTTATAACTGCTATCATTGCTTAAAATTCGGTGCCCTTGTCAGCTGATTTTTGTGCCCGAAATTTAACCTCATTTCCCCTCTAAATAGTATGTTTTTTCCCTAAATAAAGTATTCCCCTCTGTCTTAAAGAAGTGCTGCGAAATTCCCCTGATCCTATTGCTCCAAAATGTAGAGAGCCTAGGACATGGCCATGAAATGGGCTTCAGAAATTTTAATGTATGAGATTTTCATACTAGAATCTGACATTATTTGTAGTTGTTTTATGCCATTTTATGGTGAATTACAATTGATTTGGTATTTATTTCAGGTATTTGGATCAAAAGTTAAGGTAGACGCTATATCTAAAGTTGCTGAACTTGAACTTGCTGAGAAAGAAAAGATGAAAGACAAAGTTAACAAAATTCTTAAACACGGATGTAATGTATTCATTAACAGGTTTGTAGCTCTGTTTATTTATAGATTAGTTTTATCTGCTCAGTTGGTGTGCATTTAATCAGGAAACTTTCCATTTGGTCAGCAGAGATCTCTAATAGAGATGTTCCTTATTTGTAGATTTATACAGTGTGGACACTTTGGAAAGTCTTCATGCTCAGATCATTCATAAAAAATTGTTGGTTTGAAGTCATGCTACTGAGACTGACTTATCAAAAAATCACGTTACCCAAAAAAACGAAGCAATTTCAACCAAAAAAAATCGTTATCAGTTTCAAAGAATAGTGGTTCTGTTCTACTCGCATGGGCGTTGGCTTGTAGTTACTATTCCCGTACTAACACTTTACCCCTTCTGACATAACTAACAGGCTATTTGATTACATTCTTTGTTTTATTTAGTCACAGTAAGATTTTTTGTTTGTCTACATTTCATTAAATCTTGTTCTTTTATTTGCTAGGCAACTCATCTACAACTATCCAGAACAGCTGTTTGCTGATGCAGGTGTTATGGCTATTGAACATGCTGACTTTGAAGGTGTAGAAAGACTAGCTTTAGTAACAGGTATGTCATATACTTTGCTTTATTCCTAAATTCCTAAAATCTTGACTTTATTTCAGTAACTTAGTGTTGTGATGAATGATGTGTGATCAGTTTGATGCTTTTGTGCTTTTCAACCACTAAAAGTTAATGAATTATTTAATCACAGTTATTGAATGATAAAATGTTTATTATTATTACAGGTAGTGAAATCTATTCTACTTTCGATAATCCTGATTCATGCAAACTTGGTCATTGTGATGTCATTGAAGAAGTCATGATTGGTGAAGATAGACTCCTTAAGTTCACAGGTAAACTTTCTCTCTTAGAAATACTTGATTTCCCAAAAAAATGATGTAAGACTTAATGAGGATTTCTAGATAACCCTCTTGCTTGTATCTTGTTGAATCAGAAACACTTTTTGTTCAAGGAAGTTCATGTGAAAATAGGAACCTTTGAGTATTGTTATGGGTATTTCAAATTAAATATTTCTGTTAGTGTGAAGAGTCTTTTCTTTTAAGGGAGCAGTCTGTCTGTTTAGCTCAATATGGAAAATGTTAGATCTATGGACCTGAGGTTCATGACTTCAGACTAAGGCAGGGCTCTTGTTCTGTATGACAATAAGGTGAAAAAGTTTATATCTGAGGCCATTTGCCCTCAACTGCTGGTCATTAACGTAGTGAATTAACTAAAAAGATCAAGGTTAGTGTTGGTACTGAATCTAGGGAAGCTGATTGGGTTATCTGCCAGCTGGTATGTAGCATAATTACTGTTGAAAAACTTGTTAAATATCAAATTTGTCTTTTTTCTAGGCGTAAAATTGGGTGAAGCTTGTACTATTGTGCTGAGAGGAGCTACTCAACAGATCTTAGATGAAGCTGAGCGATCACTTCATGATGCCCTCTGTGTTCTAACACAAACTGTGAAAGAAACAAAGACTGTTTATGGTGGAGGTAGGTCTATTGATACATTAGTACCTCTTATATTTTCCTGATTTTGAATGTATTCCATATTATGGCTCTATCTGAAAGTGTAATACAGTTTAAAAGTTCAAATACATATTTATATACTGACAAAAGAATGTATGATTAATAGCAGTATCATTTTATCATAGTTATTTTATTAACAGTAACGCTCAAACTACGAGATTTGAAATTGGAGACGGATTGTAAGTTTCATAAAGATTTCTGATCTGGTTGGTCCATTAAGTCTTCTGATTCTAATTAAGTTGTGTAGATCAATGACTGATATTATATTGTAATTGTCTTGTTATACCAGTTGCCTTTTCATGCAATGAACTAGTGTGCTATGAATGTGTCTTATATTTTTCTAGGAAGTTCAGAAATGTTAATGGCTGATGCTGTCTCAAAGTTGGCTGCTAAGACACCAGGAAAAGAATCTGTTGCTATGGAATCTTTTGCTAAAGCTCTCAGAATGGTAAATTTTGAAATTGTTGATAACATAAAGAAAATATTACAAACCTGGAAGTAAAATGGAAAAACCTTTGGGTTGAAGAGCTTTGGAATACTATTATTAAGGATAAATTGCAGTTGAAAACTGTTTTAGTGAATTACTGGGGACCCAAATAATTACTTCATTATTTTTTTTGCCTAAAAAATCTTCCATGTTCAAATAGTGAATTAATGTGTTTGCATTTGGCACATGTTACATCATGGCATGGACTATTGAAAAAATACCCTTTTTTGAACTTCCAAGTTAATCATGAAGCAGCTGTTATTTTGAGGACTGATAATTGTCTGTAATGTTATATTGACAGCAGTTTTATGTATAAGAATAAAAGGTTAATGCTTTTATATTGTTTTACAGATTCCAGCTATTATCTCAGATAATGGTGGATTCGACAGCTCACAACTTGTATCAGAACTTAGAGCCATACATACAGAAGGAAAGCAATCATGGGGAATTGGTATGTATTAATCATTAGCTTGTAAAGTATGGGAATAAATCATTTATGGATAACTGATTTCCACTTGTGATGTAAAATGAAATTAGATTTGTGAAAGAACAAATAGCATTAGTGAATTGAGCTTGTTTGGGTACACATAAGATAAGAAAGTTCTGTTTATTAAAAGGATGGCACTGTTTACGTAAAGGAAATATTTATTGCTTTGTATAATGGCTTCCTGAATGTTATTTAAATTTTTTTGTGAGTTGGGAGGGGTCATGAAATTGATTTTTTTAAGTACTGATCTGATTTTATTGACCCCACTTATTGATGTTTTGTTTGAAATTAGAATTTCAATCTTTATAAAAAAAATTATATTACAGACATGGAAGAAGGTCAGGTAGAGGATATGACTAAGTTGGGAATTACAGAATCCTTCCAAGTTAAACGTCAAGTATTATTGAGTGCTGCCGAAGCCGCGGAAATGATCCTCCGTGTCGATGATATTGTGAGAGCAGCTCCACGTCAAAGGAATCCCGATATGAGAGACCATTAATAACTGTTAATGAAAGTCTAGGATTATTTCCAATTTAGTGTGATTTTTAGCAGATACTTCATGACTTGAAGCAATATCTTTGGTACACCAAAATGGTTTTTAGAACTTGTGGATAAGATTTCAAAGAATTTGCAATATTTTTGTTCTCAAAAAAGTCAAACATCTATTACGTGATTGCAGAAGGTTGAAATGTGTGGAAAGTTTTTCGTTATTCTTGTGTTCAAAATCACTATTTTTAAGAAAATTGCCTTGTCGTTGAAAATATGCAGTGCAGACTGTTCAGCAGTGTGTGTAATTTATTTCTCGCTATGGCAATACAATTTTGTCTCCAGATTAACCCATTTTCATTATACTGTGATTGTATAAAAGGTCAAATTCAATTATCCATAATCATGTTTTCATGTCATGATTTGATCAAATATTTATTGTACAATTTTTGCTTGAGTTTTTTTTCTACTACATGTGCTCATTTATAATAAAAATGTCATTCTAACATATTCTTGTCTTTGTTATACTGTATTTTGTATCATACATTATGTATAGTTTAAACTTCCTTCTTCAATTGATATCTGGTCTAAAATGTTGTTTCATTGATAAACTACTCAAAATTTGGTAAGGGTCACCTGTGATATTGTTTGTATTGATTGCTCCATAAATACTATTGTCAATTTGATTTGATTAAGGCTTGGTCATTCAAACACCTGGCAATGCAAAAAGTAAATGATGTCCACTGAAGCATATCTGTATAATATATATTTCTATATACAGACTATTCAAACATTGAGTAAGTGATCCTTAACATATTTTGAGTAGTATATACATTTTGAGGAAGATAGCACTGTAAATCATGCCACAGATTTTTGTTCAGGAAATAGTTTTCTTGATCTCACTCAAAATTTCACATAGAAAATAAAACAATATCAATATATGTCTAATCTATTTTTTCAAGTTAATTATATAATAACATAATGTGTATATATTAATATACACATATGTTTATAATAGATATTACATATAAATACATGTATATAATTTAAATAAATATTCCTGGACGGAATAATATCACAGATCATAAAAACATTCAGGGACAGAATTTTTCATGTAAAAACCTAAGTTAAAGTTCACATACATGATTATATTTCTATAAATAATATAAATTACTCTATTCACACATACTTGGCAAAATATTCTGTGGCAAAAAAAATTGTAAGAATATATATGTATTTTTCAAGTAAACTAATGCACTAAGTTGCATTTATTTTCGTCAGTTGGGAATTACTCGTACAAACACAAATATGAAAATTATTCATACAGCAACAAATGATAAACTCGGTATGTGATCAATATAATAAGAATAGCAGCAACTGAATCAGTTACCTTTAAGACTAACTAGTATGGATTTATTCGGAAAAAGCATGTCAATACATAATATTGTCAGCACTTGCTAAATATGGGCGCTTTGAAAAATCTATACGTATTACATGTCTAAATCTAATAAGATATACAATATGAATTAGTCCAAAGTGTAAGTCATGTTAAACAATGAAGTTTTAAATACTTAGAAATAAATCTCAAGAGGTAAAAATCACCCTTGACCTGGCATAAATAGTCTTAATATAGATCAGGGTTTTGAAAACAAATTGGAATGTTATACTTCAGAGAACTCTACTGAATTACCAATCATTTCTTATAAAAAATGTGAAAAATAAATTTTGTGACAATTTGTTGAAGATACAAAATCAGGTAAAATAAATGGCAGTGTTTGGTAAGCCCTTTTACCGCCTGCACTGAAAACCAACAGTAAACAAAGACCCCACATAACATAACACACACAATTAATCACTACCTCTAAATAAAGACCATTCCATGAATAGTCCCTACATACAGCTGCAGCAATAGATTTACCTACAAAAATTTGCTAAAATAAAGACTACACATTCTTAGGAAAACTAACAGTAAATGCAAGCAAAAATGTCATGAAAAAGCAAACTTGTATAAAAATAGCAATTATACTGTAGTTGCACATTTTCTGTGTAAAGTTAGTTAGGAATATTTTTATCATTGAGGTAAAGTTGTGTAATTTTATTTTACGCCAGGTATAGTTATTCCAAACTGTGTGCTAACTTGTTTCAATTTTTCTTCATACAATATATTCTTCTCAACAGATTGTTTATAATTAAATTTCAGATCTTCAATCTCTTCAAAGAAATCAGGGCCAAAGTTTCTAAGTTCCTTCCTCAACTGAAATAAGATCATAACACAATGAATGACAATTGATTAAATTTATTTATTTGGGTTTTCCCAAAAAGTTTCAGTTATATAAGGTTGCCGATTCACCTAACCAGTTTTCCTGGACTGTATTCTGACCAGTACTAACTTACCCTTCCACTAGGAACTGGCAACTTCTCCAAATTAACATTTTTGTCAATTTACAAGTCCAGTGCACCAAACCACTGGGCCACAGCCATTAAAGACGAAACTGAAAAATTTGAAAACCGTGAAAACTTAAGCTTGGGGCTGAAGAGACAATAAAAATAAGTTCAGTCCAGACATTGTCAAGCAATTAAGTAACATGAAAAGAGAAAGGCAGATATTCTGGCACATTATTGATACTTTCGATCGGGGTGACCATTTCAGGTCAAAATACACCATTATAAACAATTCCCTTAAACAATGCAGCCACTATTGTGTAGATCAAATATTACATTAGAAAAAAAGTAAAATTGTTGAACTTACTCTGTCCACTTCAAGTTTGGTCTTATCTCTATCCATTCTGATAGTTTTAAGCTCTAAACCAAGTTCTATATTCTCTGACATCACTTTGTCATAATTGTTGGCTTTAGTGTACACCTCCTCACTTATCTGAAAATATGTTACAAAACATGTTATTTTTTAGATCAGCGACTATTGAGTCAAGATTTATCAACTGTCACAAAAAATGAGGAGTATTAAACACATTTTGGGGCCCGGCCTCTAGTGGTTGAGAGGTTATGAGCTCTGACTAGTAATCACTAGCCCCTCACCACTGTGAGCTTGACTCCCAACCAAGACCAAATTTCATATGTAATGAAGATGTCCAGCTCACTTACAGAAGCCAGGTTCTACAAAGGTGTATACCAACTTTCATCATTAAACCAAGAACTCCTCAATGACCCTTGCTGATGGGGTGACTTAATTTATACCCCTGTAGAAAAAAATGAAACAATTGTATCACTCACATTTCCACCACCAGCCTGTCTACGAGCCATAGATAACTCATGCTTCAATTCCTTTTTCTCATTCTCTAAACGATCAATAGTCAACCTGTATTAGAAAAATATGATAAAAAATATCAAATAGAAATACATGTACTATATACATTAACGTTAGCCAGAAAAAGGGAATGATGTTTAAATACTTACACTATGTTGAATTTTACAAACAGCGGAAGCAAAATTAATCAAATCAAACAGAATCTAAATGTAACTGTTAATTTTAATATTAAAACCATATTGCTTTATCCTTATTGATTCGACTATACAGTTGACAGCAACAATACATGAATTTGAACAGCTAGGCCATCCTAACCCGATTGGCCAAAAAAATGCCTTGCCATTATATAAAGTTCTTGAATTATTTTGACCATGCTAATACTGTTTTTCAAGTATAAATAAAAAATGTTTTATTGATTTATTTCTTATCAAAAATATCAAAATTACCTATCTAATTTACAGCAATTTTAACGTTAAACAATCAATTTCATTTCAACCAAACAGGTGATAAGTTAAATCTACAGGCTAAAAAGCATTTTCAATGAAATGAAATAGAAATCATTAATTAAGGTTAAGATAAGAACTTTGCATACCTGGATTGCTGATAATCTCTAGCTACATCCATATCAGATAATCCACCTGTACCTGGTGGTACTCTCTCTAATACAGCCACCTAGATAGATAATAAAAGTAGTAAGACAGGGTGGCCTTTATTTGGAGGTTTGATTGTAAAAACAATACAGAGATAAATGTGCAAGCATTCATTTTACATACATCATTTATTTCTCAATTTTGACGAATATTAGATAAGGAACTTCGGTCTTCGCTTTCTAAACTTCACGCAATAAGCTTTCAGGTTACCTATCTGCAATCCAATATCATTCATTTCTTTTTATTGTACACTTTCTGACGCAATCATTATCCACACTAGGTCCTTATACCCATCAATTATACTGTGTCAAAGGTTATAGGTCAAATGAATTACAATACTCAAATACAGGTTAGTTCATGACAAAGTCTTAAAATTGACCCCTGGTAAGTCTGCATTAAAACAATGGACTCTCTTCTCATACCACAACAAAATACACCCAACACACAATATACAGCACATCTTCCTTAATTTTCAAAACAATAAACAGTAGATGTTATACTAGTATTAAATTCTTCACCTTCTTCAAAAGTTGATCTTTCTCAGACATCAGTCTTTGTTCCCTAATTGCTGATTCTTTCAACAATGTCTTTGTCTCTGACAACAACTTATTCTACAATAAAAGAAAACCATCAGTATTTCCATTATAGCATATAAGTTAATAAATAACGCATACAAAGATTCAATAAAATGGGATATGCAGGTATATCCTTTTTAACAAAAAAAATATTTTCACCTAATTTCAAAGAAACTATCAAGCTTGTAAATACTGTTAAGCATAATAAACTAGAATTGGACAGTCTAGAACATCTAACTTCGACAGGTGAAAACAAACAATTGCCAATATAACCTCCCTCTATTTCCCTGTCAAATAATAAATCATACTACACGAACTACTCATAAAGTAGGCAAAAATAGTTAAAGAAAAAAATAATGTTTTAATAATTTCCATGCAAAGGGGAATACAAGAAATTAAAGACAAGAGCCTCGCAAGCCAGGGCCCTCATTTGACGTTTTTTGGGACCGAAATTCGGCCCCATTCCCCTCCTAAAATCATATACTTTTTTCCCCTTTTTTTGAAAAAAAATCCCCTTTTTGCTTAAATGATTCATATTAAGTTATTAACCTTTGGTTAATAGTATATTAATGTATGTTGTATATTTAAATACAGCCATTTTAAGCTTAAAAGGCTTATTGCAGGGTTACACGGCAGTTGAAAAAGATCCCCTGAAATTCCTCTTTTTCCTCAAAATGACGCAAAATTCCCCTACCTGAGGGCCCCGGGCCCCTTCCCCTAAAGTGCAGCTAGGGCCCTGCAAGCAGTGCCAACAACTGTCTGTTCACTGCCTCAGTGAGATCTATCCACCTATTAAGTTTCATGTTGCAACCTCTTATAGTTTATGAGTTAAGAGCGACATTAAAGTTTTTGCACACACACATTCCACACCAATGCAGACGCTGACCGTGATCACAAAAAATGAATTTCAATTCTTATTAAATTTTGACAGGATCTCTAATTTAGATTATTTTACCTTCTTTTCCAGATCAGTCTCCAATGATCTGAGTCTATCCTCATACATTCTAGTGACCACGGCTGACTTCCAACCCTTCCCTTCTCCACCTTGGGCATCTTCAGATTTACCCTCTTCAATTTGAAGTCTGGTACGAGATTCAGAAAGTAGAGATTTCTGTTGCTCAAGTTTAATCTCATGAGAGGTAATCTGAGCTCGTAATTTTTCATTAGTGTCCATTTCCTGTAAAATATTCATAGATTTCAGTACTTAAAAAATGTTCCCTTCTTAATTGTATGTACCATATCTGTCAAGCAAAATATCTTTTAAAGGCATTTGCTACAGTTTGCTACATTTTTCACATAGACATGTACTAATAGATAATGGGGTGGAGTAAAAGTTTGATTTAAAAAAAAAATGTGTTTTCTTTTTACCTAACTGTCCTGCATACCATAGAACTATGGTAGAACAAAAAATCTTTGTAAGTTGTATGAAATACTAGTAACTTAGGATATGTACAGTGCAACCTCTCGAAAGCAACACCCTTTGAGAGTAGCAAAATAATGTTGTTGCTGAGAGGTTGTTGCTCTAGAGAGGTTAAATCAATAGTTAGTTCGTACAGTGGGAAAAAATCATATTGTTGTTGAAGGGAGGTTGTTGCTCAAGAGAGGCCTGCTCTGGAGAGGTTGTACTGTACATGTGATTAATATAATAAATACCCTCATCAGATCTTTCCTCATTTTTTCATAATCATTCATCATCTTTGCTGTACCTTTCTGTTGACTTGTGTACCTTTCACTCAGTGTTGAACCTACTTTCTGTCTTAACTCATCGAGCTGGGACTGTAACAGAGAAGATAAAAGATATATACAATCAAAATTACAGAAAATCATTTTCAGTGCTGTCTCACAACATATCTTCCAAATGAAATGATTTTGCAAACAGTCTTCATCCGATATTGTTTAATTGACAATCAGCATAAATATGGATGTTGCTGATATTCTACTTTGAGTTTGGTCAAAATCTAACTTATTAAGCATAAGAGATATAATATCAGTTTTGTTCCAGACAAATCTAACTAATCGTGTATAAGAAAGAGATAATATATTAACTGTAAATAACATTTATTGTAAGAAAAATCATGATTTTCGGACAAACTATACTACCTCAGATCTACATCAAATTAAAAACTAATTTAAAAAACAGGAAAATATATCAAAATATACCTTTAACCCCTCATTTTCCATTTGCAGATTCTGTAGACGTTCATTGCTGACCACGCCAGGAGCTTTCTTTAATTGATCATTCTCAGACTGTACACGTTCTACCACTTTCTTCAGTAGAGCTATGGTCTTCTCCAACTGTCTTGTACTCTTCCCACTCTCACCAATCTATAAACGTCATACAACATAATTATACAGTCAGTCCTGTGGACAAAGGTCACCCTTGGAAAATAAATAATGTTGTCTTTATTCACACTGTGGTCTTATTTCAGAGGTAGCTGCTACAGGTTTTACTATACACTAAAAAGACAAAGCAATGATTTTGTACCCAGTAACTTTAAATGAGTTCTTCAATTTGAACTTATAAGTTCAACTTTCATTTGAATCCAAAATTAAGGGCCTTAAGTCTATGTAACTTAAACTAAAAGGATCTCATTTGCCATGTAGCATTTTATGCCATATGTATTTATTTTCAAAACATGTTTTTATTGTCTAGATAACCAAGACCAAAAAACTGTGTTATTCTCCAATGACCCTAGAAAGACTACGTACATGAAACAGTTTTTTTTCTATGTGATTTTAACGAAATAAAGACAGAAATATTTCATAGCAAGAGTGCCAAAATATTTTCATATATGCTCGTCAAGGGCGATAATCCAGGTCTTCGACAGGCGTACAAAAACTTTTTCCATTAAATTCAATCTAACATCAGATAGTTCACACTTACTCTACGTAAAGATGATCCTGCTGAATCCATTGATCTATTTGTACCATCACCAGCTAACAGTTGACTATTCTCTGTCTTCAAAGCTTCCACATATCTCTGTAGATCATTGATTCTATCCTGTAGTAAGCACAGAAGACATAGTATTAGTAGTGAAGTACTGAATCTATCAAATCAGTAATCTAGACAAATACTCATTTTTTCCATATAAACAAGGGCCCCTTAAATATACATGGTTTAATAAAGATAGTAGATCTTAAACTTCTACTTCCTTTTGTTTATAAATAATGTTTTATCTCTTAATCGTTTTGGGGATGAAATATATAGCATATTTGAAAATGCAATCTTAGCTCAGAAATGTCAGAAATGTAACGGCACCTAGAGTGTAATACAAGTATTTCGTAAATAAGCATAATGTCGCTGAAGCACCTTGATTCTTCTTCAATGCAATTACATGCACCAACAATTGAAAGAAGTTTCTTGATTTTGAAACACAAACATGAAACATACAGACAGTTTACCAAGTCTGGTTAAACATTTTGCACCATATCATGAAGTAAATAGTTCAACATTTCAAACAAACAGACAGTTTACCTTTAATCTAGGAATATCTTTCTTGGCTTGTTCGGCTTCAAATTTAAGTTCTATATTTTCTTCTGATAATTTTAGCACTTGTTTCTGTAAGTTCTGATTCTTATCAAAGATAACTTGATACTCGGAACCAGAGTCGGATGGGGTCTGAAAAACATAAGCAAATATACAAATTGAATGCATGAATACTACGGTGCCTGATTTACGCCATGTCATATTTTTGCTTTTTCGCCATGACAATGCAAAAACAACGAAGGGACCGCAAAGTTGATTTTTTCGTGTTTTCGCATTGTTGTGGCGAAAAGCGAAAGGATGACAAAAGAAGGGCGACAATACGGCACCAATAATGCGTCGTGTTTTCACATTACATCTGTCGTGTCGTTGCATTTTCGCATTGTCATGGCAAAATGCAAAAATATGTCATGGCCTAAATCAGCCATCATAGAATACATTAATAAAATGGGACTGCACATCTGTATTCTTCTTCCAGTGAGATAAAAAAATAAGCCTGAGTTATGAGGTTTTAACTTCGCTACAATGCTATGTTATAAAGCAGGTAGTATGAGGATGACAGCCTACCTTAGCAGTGGTTTGTTGTTTAGCAACAACTTTTTCCATAACCTCAACTTGCTCAGCAAGTTGTTGATTTCTGATTTTCTCTTCTTGTAAAGGTACTTCACGGCCAATGACCAATTGTCTTCTCAGATCGGCAATCTGTCAAAAAGAGCATTTACTTAAGGCTTACTACTAGTTAAATTACAAATTGATTGTTTATCTATTGCTTAATGGCCCATTCCACATCTGTGGTCATTTCTAGGCCTATTCTAATTTCAAATATTTTTTCCTGATTCTTAACTGAATATCAAAACAATACACAGTTATCAAGAATTCTGATATTAATAGTTACAGGGTTAGCAACTGACCCGATACGGGATATACGGGTCTTTGGAAAACCATATGGGGTGAGACCGAAGATCGAGTCCCGATATGGTTTTCCACAGACCCGTATATCCTGTATCAGGTCAGTTACTATCCCTGTAATGATTTTATCATGCAACTGCCATGGTAACTGCCTGATAACACATGACCTGAGAACATTATGTGTTCTCAGGTCAATAGGCTGCTAGTAGCCTGAGAACACTTTTTGGCTCCGCCCACAATCACGGACTACTTTCATAAATTATGAATGGAACATTTTATTTGCTAAATTATAAAAAGCAGGTTTTTTTGTCAAAGAAATTTATTATAAGAAATATAAAAAAGTATATTTGAACACAAATTATCATAAATAAAAACAAAGAATCATCAAGAAATGCTTATTTATGCAAATTAATAAAATAATAAGCTTACATCAAAGAAAAAAAATGGGAGCAACGTTGGAACGTCGACATGTGATTTACTAGAGAATCGTGTAAAACGTCATAGAATGACGTCATTTTGTTCAACCGTGCGCAAGGTATTTCCCGCAATATCGTGTACATTTATTGAAAATGAAGTTATATGGACGAAAATAATGCCGATCAAGCAGTAAGAATATAATTCTACCATTACTTATGAGTTGTAGATAATTGTTAACAAATGATTTCTTTAATGTGAAATTAAATTGTTTGATCCATGAGAGCTTTATTTATTATTTTTTCCAAATTGTAGTGAACTATTTATCTGCGGATGTTGACTGTTCGACGTGATTTGCCGGGAGACCGTAATAATCACACTAGCGAATTTAACGCTAAATTTCAGGTGAAATGGCAGTAAATCATGCTCCGAAAAATGAGTTACATGATAAATAGAAACTCGGGTCAATGTCCGGTGAGAACAATGTTATCAGACTCGGCGATATCGTCCAGGGTGACTCGCTAAAGCTCGCCACCCTGGACGATATCACCTCGCCTGATAACATTGTTCTCACCGGACATTGACCCGAGTTTCTCTATATCTCACACAGACTACCTTCCTCCTCATCATTTGCAATAAAAGCCTCCATCACAGACCCAATATTTAAATATAAATTACTCCATTACTGACCTAATATATTCTGTTAACCTAATATAGGACATATTAGGTCACCATGTGACATCAAATCATCCAATGACAGAAGCGTATTTTGTAGTAGGTGTGATATAGTGTAGTATCAGACACAGTGATGACAAAGTAATTATTTCAGTTTCCTGAAAATCACTATATCCGCGTTCTACACTGTTTTATCATGATAATGCTGATATTAACATATGATTAGAAAGAAGTCAGCTGAATGGACTTCATAATATACATTAAAGCAACAGAACTTCTTTTGTTATTATAATACCAATATGCTTATGTGCTTAACATTTGATAAATTACCAACAATTAGTGAGCTGCACACATTTCAGGTTTTTGAACAATAGTTAATTAGTTACAAAAATTTTCACCGGGATTTAACAGCCAGTGACAACTTTTCCAGCTTTAACAGTGGAGGATGACACTACATAATTATACACCTGGGGAGAAAGTGGAAGTTTCTGTAAGCTACGTGCATAAGCATAAGCTACATCAGCTTCCTCAGAGATGAAATTTTTCTCGGCCCAAGTGAGATTGAAACTCACAGCAGTGATGGGCTATGTGTTACTAGTCAGAGACCGTAACCACATGACAATGGAGGTCCTCTCATTAAGATTTTCAAATGTATAGTCCATATAAGGCATTCAAGATATACAAACCTCTTCTTGCAGTTTGTAATTCTGATTTTTCAATGCTTCTAGCTGGTGATCAGGTTTATAAGGGGCTGTAGTAAGGGGTGGGGCTGGAGCCCCGGGTTTAGCACTCAATCTTCTTTCTAAATTATCTTTCTCTCTAGTCAGCCTGAAATATAAAGCATACAATTTCTATTTAACATTCAGTGCAACCTCTCCAAAGCAACACCCTTTGGGAGTAATAGAATTATGTTGCTGATGAGAGGTTTTTGCTCTAGAGAGTTTAAATTAATTATTAAATTGTGCAGTGGAAAAAATCATGTTGTTGTTGCAGGGAGATTGTTGCACAAGAGAGGGCCACTCTGGAGAGGTTGTACTGTATTAAGTCAAACAAAGCTCATGAGAATGATAATTGTATACTTAATATATCATTAATAGTGGTATACCTTCACCAAATAAGCAGAGTAGTAGTAGAACAGACAGACATGGTTGATGACAGAAACACTCATTAAAACATTAACTGCATTCATTATAGACCCCCGTAGAAAACAATTACAGCCTGGAGAAGCCCAAGTTATTCAGCCCCTATATCTTTTAATGACATAAACAAAAACAAATGGTTTAAACAATGATGCAGGAAAGAAACATCATCTAGAATAAATTTTATTTTATACAGCCATTTAGTCACAACAATACATTCTGCAGAGGATTGCAATGATACACAATGCAAGATATATTAAAAATAAAAAATAACTGAATTTCAAGTTAAGATTAATAACATCTTACTGCTTACTACAACATCTATTAACTACAAGCTTGTACCTGCTATCTAATCTTTAATCCAAGTTCAATACATTCATACACAGTTTAATATCCAATTAAATGCACTTACACTTTTCAGGCAATAAGCAATTCATTAACATATACATTATTATACATGTATTAATAGAGTTATTCAACAAACTGTCCTACAACACATTTCTCACCATTCACAATTTACAGGTATGAATTAAACATGTTCCACAATAGTAAATCAATATTGGCTAGCTATATATAAACATAAACCCATAAGTGCAGTGGACCAATAAAGTATCGTATCGGTTTTCAATGGAGTATAGGAGATAAAGTTGTACATAGTAAACATGTTTAAACGTGTTTAAAAGAGCATGTTAACTAAAAGCTATAGTCTTTTTCAATATAAACTGATAAGTACATTGGAAAAGAGAGTTAAGTTCAAAAAGGCCAATTTTTTTCATTATATTAGTAATTTATTATTGAACCACTGGATTAAAAATATGCTACAAAAAATATCGAATAAATCTTAACATTTTTCATCATATCGAGGGCTGAGCGCAACACTATCGTAACTTGTTCTTATTTCAATATGAATTACAACACTCTTGCGTTGAACCCTCGATATTTAGTTTGCAATTTTGAGATGTTTAAATGAGTAATCATCATGATAATTTTAATCACTTCGAATGATTTTTTTTCAGTGGATTTAACTCTTTTTTTTTTCGATAATGTTTCACTAACATACGGCAGCCTTCAGCAGATCTCCTGAACTGTATTCTAACCAGTACTAGCTTATCCTTTCATAAAGAGATTGCAACTTCTCCACTTATGGAGGAAATTTGACATTTTTGTCACAGTTTCTTTGAACAGTATAACCTGCTACAACTTGGATTTGAACCCAGCATGCCAGGTAACAAGTTCAGCATACTAACCACTGTACCACAGCAGGTGTGTTACATGCCAGGTTACATGTTCAGCATACTAACCATTGTACCACAGCAGGTGTGTTACATGCCAGGTTACATGTCCAGCATACTAACCATATTACCACAGCAGGTGTGTTACATGTAGGAAATTAGCATTTTAAGAAGTAAAACCAAGATAGCGTTAATAGGATTTTAAAATAAATGACACAAAAAAACAATAATTTTTTTATCAGATCAAAAGGATAAACCAGATGCAACAATTGAATTAGATGAAGAGGATTAAACTAATGTTGAGGGCCAAGTGACATACCTAAATGGACAAAAGGAGATGTTTATTCAGGTGGTAGACTTAATAGGTTCAACAGGATATTTGACTAGTTCTAGATATTAAAATAAACTCTTACAAGGTGTTTGTGTCAAGACACTCTTCTTCATTCTTTCGTAACAGATACACAAACAAGAAGCTGTAGTCAATAAACGCATATGGCCCCGATGGCAGATTGACTTAACCTCGTACGGACAGACAGACAAGGCAATCACTACATGCTACAGCATAATTTGATGCCAGGAACATAAAAATTACATACAGGGAAACATTATTCCAGTGGCACAAGAGATTCAAATTTGAGTTACAAACCTGTCAATGGTATCCTTCAGCATTTTATTGGATTTCTGCAGTTTATCAATCTCTACATCTCTTTCCTTGATCTTAGATCTCATTTTCTCTACAGTTTTCTGCCATTTCTTGCCCTCCTCCCACTTCAGTAACTCTTCACTACCACCAGTACCCTGAAATACAGTGGGAAAATGTAATCAACTATTCTCTACTACAAGTATGGTAAATATCATACAACCTTCTGAAATATGAATTCATTGATAATGCTTAAAATCAGAAAAAAGTTACTGACTCAAAAATGTGTTTTCAAAAAACAGACTTGCATGTGAACAAAGGTCTCCCTTGATAAAGACATAATGTGGCCATAGTTGACAGGTGACCTATATTTGACAGTCATTTTGTCCTAAATAATCAATGTTGGTTTTCAAAAGAATGGCCTTTTGTCACAGGGTGGCCTTTAAGATGTAGATATTTTCAATTCATCATCGAGTAAAAAAATACAACAATTTGACATAAATTCAGCTAAAAAATTTATTATGTTAAAGTGAAAAAATCTCCAGTGAAGCTCATTAGGATTGTGGAATTTCATTGGAATATTATCTAGCAACTATGGATAAATCAACAAGAAATTTGATAACAACATTAACTATACCAACCTTAGGGGGTGGGTCTCGTGGCGATTCTTTCTTTGTCTCAAGTGGCTTTTCTGCAGCGTGAGTCTTTCTCTTGAGTTCACCTTCAAGCATTCTAACCTGACGTCTTAAATCATCCATTTCTCTCTTTGTATTCTCCTCTCCAGTTTTCTGTAAACGTGAAAAAAGATATTAATGACAAATACAACTTGCGTTAAATTAACACAGAGTAATGCTACAACAAGATTGTGTAAAAGTACAGTCTTATTGGATAATACACAAACATGTATACAGCCAAACCTCTGACGCTAAGAACATGATTTTTAACAGTAGCTAAAAATTGCTATTTAGTATATCTGGAAAAATCATCTGTCAAATATTGGAAGGGAACAAGGTCCATTTCATGATTTTTGCTGAATCAAAGGGCATAATTCAAAATAAGCCAGGGACAAAGTTGTTAGGTATCGAAACTGGTCAAGATATTTTACTCAATATAAACATTTTGATTAAGTTAGGTGAAAATTGATTGGGTACAGTTAAACTTAGAGTGCAGAAAACTGTTGAGGATGCTGCCTGGCACATATGCTCCTATAATCACTGATAATACATCTGTCATGACAGGCATATAAAATACACATATCAAGCATTAAACTACCAGCAGGGAGTTCATCTTAAATGCAGTTCTGTTGCCATGGCAACTTTAATATTCGTACAAATAAGTTTACCTGTGATCTCATTGTACTCATTCTCTCAACCTTCTTCTCCAGCTCTTCAACCTCTCCTTCCAGTCTGTTCTTATCTCCCTTTAATTTATGAATAGATCTATCTTTCTGAGCTGAAATGAATGAATTCAAATCATAATTAAAAATCTATTAAAGAGACACATAAATAGTTCATGCATTACGTTTTTCAAATAAATTATCACATTAATTTTATTTTTTCAAATAAATTATCACATTTAGACAGAAATGTAAATCAAACAATTCATAAAAGATCAAATTGAGTGCCAAACTGTGTCAAAGATTAACCTATCAATTTATTTGTGAAATCATACAATTATAAAAAATCATTATTTCTCAGGATCCTCATAAAGCAGGACTGAGCACAACCAGCAAAGGCAATACATTTAAAAAAGAAGAATGGAAAACTAGAATATTTGTCTCCCATAAGGGAAAGCAAAATACACTGCGGAATAAAGATCAATGGTGCATAAAGATCTTGCTACTTCTCTTCATTGACTGACAAGTGTTCAAAAGTTTGATGGTACATTTGTACACATAGAATGTACATTTGTACATACAAACTTACTTAGTTCCTCTCTATAATCATCCATCTCTGTCTGTAAACTGTTCTCTCTCTCCTTTTTCTTCTTCATTTCTTTCTTCTGTCTATCCACTGTATTCTGAAGATCCTCAATTTGATCCTGGTGGGATTTAAGAATAATATTGTCCATTACAGTAACAGATTACAAATTTGCAACACAAGGACTTTATATTTGTGTATATTAATGCTCTTTAAAATGTAAACCTGGCTCATGCAAATATAGAAAAACTTATAACAGAACTCTAAGAAAAAGCATTAAATTTGAAGAGTAGTAAAATACAAGTGTACTTAAAACTTTCGACACTATGACTTACAGTTAGTTCCTTTGTATGTTTCTCTACAATTTTCTGTACATTAATATGTTGTGATGAATCATCAGAGTGAGCTTTAACCTGTTCTTGAGCTTGTGTAACCATGTTAGCTCTCAGTTCTGTCAGAGCTTTACTTAAAGCCTGAAAATTATAGAAACAATAAAACACCAGAAAACTGCACTCTCTCCAAACCTAAATTCCCTGAAAATTGGACGATTCTTCGATTCCCATTTTTTCTGTGAATACCGAAGTTTTCAGAAAAACTTTTGGTCCAGTTCAGAAGGGGTCCAATTTAGAAGGGTTTTACTGTACAAGTTATGTAAATAAATCAGATACCATAGCAACTACAAGAGTGCTGCGGGCGTTGCCAATGCTCCTCAGTGAGATCTATCCATCTATGAAGTTTCATGTTGCTATCTCTTAAAGTTTCTGAGTTATGAGCTACATTAAAGTTTTTGCACAGACACAGACGACACAGTGATCACAATAGCTCGACATTTTCTCCGAAAACAGCTGAGCTAAAAATTCATGAGAAGACCACTAACATCTAGAAAGTTCTTAAGCCAATGAACAAATTTAATTTATTCCATACATTACTTACCATAGAAACCACAAGAAAAAGGAAATTGCAAACAGCTGTCAGAAATTTTGACATATTTCTTACTTATTAACAAAACATTTTCTTGAAGCTAAAGCAACATCTTCATTGAAAAACAATAAAATTTGACAATGCCACCAAACTAGATTTTTTAGCATCTCATTTCGTCTTAAGCTGAAAATATTTTCCTAAATTTAGACCATGATTTTAACCCCAAATACAATACAAACTAGGTCCTTTAAAATACTTTGTTACATAACAAATTTGGTTCATTGCCAGCCCAACCTGCCTTGTGCAAACCCAACTTTGTCAAATACCTAGTTTAAAATATGTTTCATAAAAATGTAATCCAAATATGACATTAGTTTGAATAATGAATCTGCTTCTTACTTGATGCTGTTTTTCTTTCAAGGCAAGTTGATTCTTCAGTCGTTCAACCATGTTTTTCATTGTAACAGTCGGAGCACGTGAGTTGGCATCTTTGGCAGTTTTCAACTCTTCATTAAGAAGTTCAATGTCTTTAGCTTGATCATGAACAGTTTTCTTAAGTTTCTCAATGTCACTTTGTTTTTCAACAAGTTCATTTGATAACTTTCCAGATATGCTGTTGAAATAATGAAAATTTAATCAGAAACAAATTACAAACAGGTTTCTCACTAGAAGTAAAAAATTGAGACTCAAATATGACCATTGGCTGATAATGATTTGAAGAGCCAACAAAATTTCATACTTAGTCTAATATAATAGTAAATCTGTCCCTATTTGGTACAAATTCTCAAGCGTCAGAAAAATGGCAGACTATGTTTTTTTTTAAACAAGATGTCATACAATTAACAAGAAAGAGGTACCGGTAGTGAAGAGGTCAGCCAATTTTTAAGTGTTAACGAATTCTAAACATTGCATTCTTATTATATTCCAAGATTTTCATCAGATTCTATGATAACAAAATTCTACAAGTATGAACAACATTAAATTAGTAAAGTCAATATCAGAACATAAATCACTGTTATGCACACCAACTAATTGCTTAATTAGCAAACAGGATTTTAATTGAAAAATCATTCACTATGTACAAAATAAAGGTAATCTTACGTCTGTTTCTCTCCAGCATACTGCATTCCTTGTTCTTGTAATCTGGTCCTTAGACCAACAATATCTTCATCTCTGTTCCTAATCTTCTGTCCCATAGCAGCAAGAGCATTTTCTTGTTCGACAACCAAGTCTTCAAGATCATTCAATCTGTTCAGCTATGAATTAATACGATAGG
This sequence comes from Lutraria lutraria, assembly GCA_964023205.1. Lineage (NCBI taxonomy): Eukaryota > Metazoa > Mollusca > Bivalvia > Venerida > Mactridae > Lutraria > Lutraria lutraria. The sequence continues at coordinate 7,242,157 of OZ026835.1, forward strand.
TAAAATAAATTCTAATTTAAAAAACGTAAAAAAATATTCTATGTTAATTACAATGATTAAATATCGTACTTTCATATCAAGCAACAAAAAGATCTAATCTAATGCACAAAAATGTGTTTTATTGCCATATAAAACACTGTACCCCTTTATCTACTATTCTTTATCAGTGTTAACCATCTCTAACATGTTGTGCATTGTATTAGTAAGATATGATACCATTTAATTTGTTAATGACATTAATTTGTTATTAAAATCTCTTGCTTGACATCAAACCTGTGCGTGGTTTCAATTATCAAACCGTAGATGATTTACAATTTACAAATTTGTTGATTTCATGAGACGATAATGATCTGACAAATTCCAGACACTCAAAATATCTGTTGATTACATTGATCTTCACACACAGGTTGCTGTTAAATCAGGTTTAAAAATAACTTCAGAATACAAAAGTTATAGCCTGAATGATCAGATGTCTAGCTATGAATTTATTTCAATTTTCAAAAGTTCAAAGTTTATTGGCAAATAGCAAAATACATTGCCTTTGGCCATTTACAACATAATATGGCAAAGACAAACCGATATATATATCGAGGGCTCAGCACAACACTGTCGTAACTTGTTCTTATTTCAGTATGAGTTACGACACTGTTGCGTTGAACCCTCGATATATATACATTTTGTATATACATATGCATAAACCATCAAGTGAGCATATGAACAAATGAATGATTAAGATAAATCTGATAAATCAAGAAACAGGTACAGAGTTAAGAAATTTTGAGCGACAGAACATAGCATGTTTAATAAATTTAGCAATATTTACTGTTTTCCTAACATTTTTGCTAGACATAATAAAGATGAATTTGTTAATATTTGGCCATGATATTTGTCCCAAAAATTTAAGTCTTCAATCGTTATATTGGCTACAACATAGTAGAAATACATACCTGTTTATTAGATATAGGGTGGGCTAATTTCTGTGTCATAATCTGCTGTGCAGCATCCTTGAATTTACTGAAAGCAGCATCAGTGTTCATATGTATCTTCTGCTGCATGGCTCTCAGTTCCTGCTCGTGACGTTTGTTCATATCCTGCATGTCATCTCTGGCTTGACGTAACAAGTCCTGGTACTTACAGATAGTCTCCTCCTTCTGTTGTATTCTAGCCTGTAAACAATGATAATAAGAATGATAACAGTTATCAAACTGATGATGATAATATTGATTATGTTGATGATGATAACTGAAACAATTATCATAAAATAATTACAATGATGATTTAATGATAATAAATAACTGTCATATAAATGATAACAATGATGATGTTAATAATTATGATAATTATGATAAAAGTTATCATAAAATATAATAATGATGATGATAATGACAATCATATAGACAATGATTAATAAGAATTATAAATTTAGGTCAGAAACATAAAATAGAAAACTGTTACATTAATATTTTTATTTCAATGACTGGATGCAAGGCACAAACATTGCAAGTACAGAATGTTTTAATGCTCCCAGATACAGGGGTATAATAATTGAATGCTGATCAGAGCTTAGGAATCTTTTGTCACAGCATTTTCAAAAACCAGAATAAAACAAAAAAATAAGTAAAACCGACTGCTTCAAGTACTAGTAATTCTTTCGAAAATTGCTAAGGATCAGCCTTATTTATTTGCAGGGAATGGGCTACAATGTTCAATATATCCCTCAGTTTTTTCTTGTTGAAATTACACCATTTGCAAAAAAGACCCTTATTATTATCCAATTCGCCAAATTCCACAAACCCGCAGAAAAATCACACATAATACAATGTCAGTCCCTTAAGATATATAAGGAATAATGTGACATACCTGTAAACTAGCTATTGTGGACTGTGCTACCCTCATGGACTGCTCACTTTCGAAGTTACGATCATGGGTTGCTTTGTTGATTTCAGACTCAGTATTGGCCTTGGTTTGAGCACGTAATATAATCTCATCCCGATCTGAAGATGCTGGCATGCGTAGACGAAGATCAGCGATAACTTTGTCTCGAGCAATAAGGGCATGCTCAAGTTCACGGTTATGTTTTTCAACTTCTTCATTTCTCTGTTATTGAAATCAAAAAAATAAAATGGAAATAAATCATTTGAATATCAGTGCATATCGAGGGTTCAACGCAACAGTGTCGTAACTCATATTGAAATAAGAACAAGTTACGACAGTGTTGCGCTGAGCCCTCGATATGTAATGTATGAGTCATTTAAGACGCCAGAAAAAATTGTTGCATTTACGGTAATCCGACCAACTCAACAAATGAAGTGTACAATCATTCAGGATATATACACACCTTAAAACAAAATACATGAATGGATTGGAAAACATAACAAACAAAAAATTCCACTCCTACATGACCACTACTGGTAAATAAATCAAAGGGGTTTGTCACCCATTAAATCATTATACCCATAACATACAATTATGATAATCTTTTATAGTTAAATAAGATGAACATTATAAGGTAATCTAGGATACTTCACATAAAAATATACAAAAAAAATGTACATGCATGATTCAATTTAAAACTTTTTTAACATGGTATTGTCATAAGTAACAGAAACATATTTACGGTTTTAAGTCTCTTTGACTCAGCTTGTGTATCCAGAATTATCCTAACATTTGCTTTTATAGTAGATATGGCTTGTTCTAATTGGTTGGCTACTGGAAGTTTGGCATCTGGTAATTTGCCAACCGCCTCTTCAAACTGAAAAAAATGAATTGGTAAAATTTTTAAAAAATCAAATTTTCTAAAAACAGTACAATCTTGCATTTATACATACATGTACCAGTATTTACATATTATCACATGAAAATGGCTTGAAACATGACACACTTTTAATAGCATAATTATTTTATTCATAGTTCTTTTTTTTAAATTTAATTTATCATTAATTTAATCAAGGACTTATTGTGTCCTTGATCTAATATTTTAAGAATATTAATTTCAAGAATATTTTCAATTTCAGGATGGCTGTTTTAATTAAACATTTACTCAAATAAATTCTCAGACATAAAAGAGATTGGTTGTCTTAACAAATAACAGTGATAAACTGAATGACAAAGTTAATAACATGACTGGAATGTACAAAATATCAAAAGCCCACAAAATAGATTAATTTAAATCTTGACTAAAAAATCAAAGATTTTTATTGGACAAGACAGAGAGTAATTCTCTTTTCTAGACCTAAAACATTTATGCCCTATATTTAAACTGCGATCTAACAGTCTTTTACATAGACTGGACTGGTTAAAGCTATGTATCGGTTACATTTAGACTGGGAGTAAGTTGTACAATATTTCACTCTGTTTGTAACTTAATACCTTAGCCGCTGCCCCAGCAATCTGCGCAGTCTGTCTCTCTAACGTAGCGATCTGACGTTCTAATTCTACTTCTCTATGTTCCCACCGTAACTGACGCTCCTCAAATTCCTAAAAATATAAATATCACAATTACAAGTACATGTATATGATAAATAAAAACATCAAACTTAGGTACAGAAAACAGAAAAACCTTATTTGTTAACCACCTCACTATTAAAATCACATAAATCATTAATTTATCATTTTTAGAAACTGAACGATAATTCAGCTTTCCATAGTCATCATTCGCTTGGCGTGCAAGAATTTTTATGTGCACCATAGTACTATGTTTATCTACATCCATCAAGCAACTGTGAATCTTATTCCCATTGCATGTTGCAGAGCAAGTCTATGTAAGTTCAGTACTTTGATTATATTAAGTTTCAACATAATATAATATGTTATAGGCAAACTTGATAATTAATAAGACCATCTAATATTTCGGTCTAAAAGATAGTAACTGTTGTCATATCAAGGTTTTACTGTATGCATGAATATTATATAACAGTTATAAACAAACGGATATTTTACAAAACAATGCAAAAATACAAGTATTGTAATTTATAACAACAATCATTAATAGTAATATTAACTAAATACCCAAATTATAAAGATGTGTATTATGCTTAATAATTATATATGAAATAACATACCTGCAATAAAAACAACACACATAATAAATTCATTGTTTAAAGAATAATCATGTCTGGTCAAGTGAACTATACTTATTTATTTATACATTTATTTATTTTTGTATACATGTATTTATAAATGATTTTATTTACATCATCACTTATACATGTACAATTATTTTACCTTTCATTAGAATGATTAGATACCAAGGTACTTACCGTCTAACCCAATTATTTTTTTGCATCCATTTTATCTTTTTTTTTATTTTTTACTTATGTCTATTTTTACTGTATATAAAATTATATTGATATATGTTTATGCACATAATTTAATTATACAATTATTAAATCTTTTATAAGATACCAATGCTGGTACTGAGCTATTAAATAGCTCAAGTTTTTTGTATCCATTTTACCTATTTTTAATATATTAAATTTCATCTGTTCGTAGATTTAATTGTGTCTGATATTATGATATACATGGGTGGGGCAGAAGAGGGTGCATGCTCTATGCTGTTGTTTTATCCATGAAAAAGTATTGAAAAAAATATAATGATAATAAGGCAAAAATTGGCATCAATCACCATTTATGTACATAAAATGAAACGAAATACAAATGTATTGAGTTTATCTAGCAATAGGCAGTACATAATTGAAAAAAAAATGTGCAAAAATAAATTAATAATTATTTAAATTGAAATAAATAATATTATGGTGATTATTATACTTTCTTTATATCAGAGGCATGCTTATTTAAAAAAAAAGAGAAAATAAAAAAAAATATTCCTCGATGCCCCCAGTGAGAGTCGAACTCACGACCCCTGGTTTACGAGACCAGTGCTCTAACCACTGAGCTATAGGGGCTGGACACCTTCGTGGTACTTAAATTATATTATATACGAAGTACGTGTTAAATATATTTTATTTCTTGAATATTTCACGATACGCAGCCTTTAAGTCAATATTAATTACATTATCATTGAGATTTTGGACTTATTCTTCATTATTTATGAATAAAACATTTCTAGCGTTCGTAGTTCACTCAAAACAGCTCGTTAGTTACGAGGTCGTCCGACATCGATATAAATAGAAACCCGACTGACGGAAATTACCGGAAGATATCGAATAGTTTATAGCGAATATTTGGCACTGTACATACACACCAAATTGATAATTATATTTAGAAAGGCAGGTAGGAGATCTAATACTCGAAATAATTCATAGAATACATAAAACGCGTTATTGAAACGAATCGTATTTAACATAATAAGATCGGATTTTCCCAATTCTATTTTTAGAATATAACACGTCTACTGTATATATGTACTGTATTGAATCTATTACACGTTGAACTTAGTCCACGAAAACGGACGCAACTGTAAAATATTGGCTCAAATATGCGAATGAAATTGACCGAAACTAATATTATGAAATTGTTATATCACACATTAATGCTGACCACAACATGAACGGATATAATAACAATAATAAAACCATTAATTATCCTAGAATAGGTCTTTGATTATTTCAATAATTGATTCTGAAACATGTAGCTACGTGTATATTATTGGTCCCAGATTGAATCAACAGACAAAGACCATTTATATGCATGTATAGTTATCATATATACCTCTTTTTAAAGCCACATAGCTCAGGGAAAAATAAAGCATGAATTAACTGATTTCATGTAGTAATCTAAAAGCATTTATTGACTGAGTATTCGTTGATTTGTTACTAGACAAACCTGAGAACAATTTTGGATATACCACAGTCCAAGGCCAAACTAAATTTACTTTTTGATTGGCACTATTATAAATGAATTCAAACAGATAGAGACAGGGCTAAAAACAAAAATGTACAACTCTCAAAGTCTAATTTGTTGGTTCCAACATAAATCATTGTGTTGTTATTGACACCAGTGCTTTAATTACTTAATAATTATTAGTCCATTATATTCGTATTTCTCAGTGTCTTGGGAAATAAAAAATGCATCCGACTCTTCATTGTATATGCGTTATAGGGGTGCAACAACATGGCATAACATATATTGCGATATATTGCAATTAATACAGTGGACCCATATTGCAATACAGAGAAATAATAATAAACACTTTTGACTCAAGTTTTAACCCATTACCACATACAGATATATGTTTATCATATAACCGTACGAGGTTATTTATTCATACAGACTAGTGTAACTAGTAGAAGGCTTATCAGTACCAACAGATTAACTATCAGTTTTACACACTACATACATATACAAACATAGCTAAAAATTAGCTTTTTGGAAAACTTCTAATAATCAATAATTTGTTGTTCAGAGTGATGGATCAGACTTTGATGGTTCAAAACAACACTAAAGATTGTGTCTGCTTTGATTTAATTCAATGGTTGTGCTCAATCATCAAAATATCGTCATTAATGCAAATCAGATGCTCTACCAACTGAGCTAATCAGGCTGGTTAATATCACAGCCAATGTATTTACACATATACTATGTACCATAATACTACACTTAACATATTCAGACTTTAATAAGCTGACAACATCAAATCAGATATTAAATGTATTATAACATAAGAATGAATAAACATGACTTATACCAGGTAGTTGTATTAACGGTAGATGCAACTAAAAATCCGGTCGAAACACTTGTCGTTATCCACGCGCGCATGCGCAGTCGCATTGAAAAGAATGGATATATAGTAAAACTTTTATTGATTTATGCCGTATCAATACTTATCTTCGGAAAATAATTATGGTATAATGTAATATTTAAGTACTTTGAGATTAAGCATGCATGAATAATTTTGATGTATCGTCTTGTAATTAGGCTAAATTAATGGGAAAAAGTTCAACATTGCCGATCGAGTATTTTGAAAAATGGCGGAAAATTGGCAGAAAGACGTGAATAAGTGGTAAATTGGTGCAGAACAGGCGTAAAGACCGATGGATGCATTTGTTCAAAATCAATGTTTTTCAATGATTGATACATTAAAGAATCATCTGCATTGATTTGTAAGGCGATTTTGTTGACAATGTTTCCTCTGTGTAGTTGTGAAATTTCTCTAAAAAGGGGTCGAATTGACAACTTTTAAAAAATGTATGCCTCTTACTGCGACATACATGAAGTGGTTTTCCTCACTTCTTATACCAAAAATGATACTGGGAACACTTACTGCACACAATCTTCTGTTACTTCCAATATTTATTAAATGTTTTGGTGAAAAGATAATGATCATTTAACTAAAACATGTGCACAATGTCGGGCATTTTTTTCACCACGGCGCGAAAAACGAAAAAAAAATCTCATTAAACTCGTCATTTCTCGATCAATTTATAAGATAGGGAAACAATAAGTACATTTCTAAAATCAGCTATCTTTCAGCTTTTTAACATGGTTACTTAAAAAACAATCGGTTAATGATTGACAAAAACATGACAATTTTACTTGAACATGTACACAAAGTCGGGCATGTTTCCACCACGGCGTGATAAACGAAAAAAAAAGAATCTCATTTAACTTGTCATTTCTCGATCAATTTATAAGATAGGGAAAAATAAGTACACTTCCAAAATCGGCTATATTTCAGCTTTCTAACAAGGTTACATTTAAAAGAATTAGTCCATAATTAATAAAACAACAGCCATTTTAATAACAGGCGTCTAATACTCTCCCGCTATGCTACGGTACTACATCGCTAAAACAATAGAATATCGATTAATTATTGATCATCTATACACCAGCTGGGCGACGACACCTTATTTTAATACATATACGATTATCGAGGAAGTTGCATCTACCTCTAAATACAACTACCTGCTTATACAAAGTTAATCAATATTTACCAGTGTATCTTATCATATTATTGTCATATAAATTTATTATATGAGTCATGCTGAATAGGAAAAATTAGTGGATTCTTTTTGGATAAAAATGTTCACATCTTCTGAATATTTAACTTTATAAGTTTTAGAATCGTCCTACTGAGACAACCTTCCCAGTTGATGTTGCCATTGTCATTAAGCATAGTAGAATTGTACCAGATTGAAATATTCAAATGGATATTGTTTAGAAATATATATATATATTTTTTTTTGTGAAAGTCCAGAATGGGACAAACTCAAAGAACAGAATAAAATCTTGTAACTGACCTGAGTTAGTTTCACATTCTCAGCTTCATATTCAGCGATACCGCTTTCATGAGTTCTAATGATTCCTTCAAGGTATCCAATCTGAAAAAGTAAGGTTGTCAATGAATGTCTAGGTCAGATGTTATGGCTGTCAATTCTGAACAAAAAGGGTTGTAAATATGACTGGTCAATTCTGAACACCATCTTCAAATAAACCAATAACTTGACTTCTTTTACACTTATGTATGTATTATTTTCAGAAAAAAAACCCCAATAAAAACAATGTAAATAATATTAGTGTAACTTGAAAATTATAAACAAGACTCAAACACAGCAGCCAATAATATCGGTCCAAGAAGTTGGAATTCGAATTCCAAAATCTATGCAATACCATTGGGTAAATAATGCGAAAAGTTTATTATTTATCTTAAATACTGGCTCAAAACTTAAGTTTTTTTTCAATTACCTGTTGTTGTAGTTTTGTGATATGACGACGATGTTTCAGCTCTTCAAGTCTTAAATTGTCCATTTTACCATGCCATTCTTTCACCTTAGCTGCACCACGTCCATCTTTCAATGTTGTGATTAGATCTTGTAAACTTTTATGTTGTAATTCTAGGGCTGCCAATTTATCTTCCATATCATCTTTAGTTTTCTTAACCTACAAAACACCACAAAGTTGTCAGTATCAATATCTGTGAGAACACTTTGGGGATGGGACAGCAATAAAGTCAAGTTTTTACAGATAGGAACTGCACATTCTACTTTAGCGTTGCTATTCAAATTATCATAGTCAAACAGCACATATTACAAAGAAAAAAACTAACTATATAAGGAGCTGCATGAAGTTACCCTAAATATAATTCCTAACAAAATTAAATGAGGCTGAAAATAAAAATAAGTTTGTTTGGAGTGCTCCTGTCCAGAATTTTAGCTAGGGATTTTTTTTGCTATATTATGAGAGTAAAAACAAATAATAAAAAAAAATTTCGTGAGTAAGTCAGAGCACTCGAAACAACTTTATTTTTATTTTCAGCCTGAATGAATAAAAATAAAAGGATATAAGTATGATCATTAATTAAATGAGAATATTTATGTTGATGTCGGCTAATAATAATATGAATAAAAACAATACAAAGAGACTATTTTTGTATCTAATGTGTTCATTACTTAGAGTTGCAAACTGTCTTATATGAAAATATATTGTAATTTTAATTTATTAAAACCATATGAGTATGAATCCGGAAATAATAAAAAAAATCACGATAATAGAAGTGATACTTACATTTCTTAATTCTCCTTCCAAATGAGATTTATCTTGTTGTAACTGCATCAGATTTTTAGAGAATTTCTCTTGTTTAGAAAGTGGCACAGCACCGGCAAACTGTAATCTTAGATCCTTCAATTAAAAAAAATTACACAAATCATTATTTCTATTCATCCTCAGACAAGTTTAATCCAACTTGTACCATATTATGAATCAAATCCTTACACCTCATTGTGACCATTCTATTATACAAAACATGCATTTTACTTGAACTGTTCTTATATAATTCATGAATAGTTCATGAATTATGAAGATCTATTTAAACTATAGTCATTATAGTTCAAAACAGACCTGAAGTCTAAAATCAGAAATTATATATAAAGATAAAAAAGTTTTATGATGTAATATGAATGCCAAATTGTAATAAGATGCTCTGGTGAAGAATGGGTTGGAGCTGTTTAACTTTAACAGAAAGTCTAATTCTTAATTTTTTGCTGAATCTGGGTCAGTCATATCAGTGCCAGGAGTGATTTTGCTGGCTATATAAAGCCCATAAAAATTTCATTAAGAGTAGAGAAGATTAATAGGAACAGTTGAACAGAGAGAGGACAATTATTGAAGAACTGCTTGAAGATGGCATTTAAAAAGATTATCTCTAATGTACCATAAAATGAGGATGAATTCTTCAAGGATTCAAACAAAATGTATCAATAAATTTAACCTACATGTAAGTTTCTCTTCAGGTATTGGATTTTATTCTGAGCTTCTTTCCTCTTGTGGAAGAGGGTACCCTCTTTGTCATCAATTTTCTGTTCAAGTCTAAGAACCATAGCTTCCAGCTTGGTAACCTTCTTTCTTGACTCTTCCAGTTTTCTAACAGCGGTACCTTCACTGACTTGAAGCTGAACGATATGTCTGTGTAGTTTACCTAGCAATGTGCAAAATAATCGTAAATCAACATTGTTCATAAACTAAGTTCATACAAAGAATATTTCAAACCATGGGCTGTTCCAAAATTTGTATAATGTAAACTGGGCATTAGAAAAAGCTTTTCCACACCTGATTGTGCAGTGAAGGGTGGAAGGCATTTTATGACGATACAAAATTGACTTTTAAATCTTACGGCTTGCTAAAATAACCACAATTTATACAATATTCAAGAGGTCCCTAGACAGATTTATTCAGGGCTACTCAAAAAATGCAACAGAACGCTATCTTAATTGGTACTACTCAAAAACAATTAATTCAACAATTTTATTTTCCCGATGGAAACAAAAACATGTTCATAGTACAAAAGATTTAAACAAACAGAATATAAATTATTATGTCATTCACCAATTATAGTTTTTTCATCACTTTGAACTTGGAAGTCAAGCAACTGTTGCCTTAATGACTTGGATTCTTTCTCTTTAGAAATATGTTGCATCTCTAAAGCTTTTACTTGAGAACTGGCAATATCTGTCACTTCCTGTAAATAAAGAAACACAAATTCTAAATAAATACTTCTAGTAACAAAAAGGGTGTTTTAATTACCATTGGAGTATTTAACTAATACTATCATTGATAATAATTCTACCATTGCTAGGCTAGTTTTGGTGTTAGGCTGGCCTTGAGTATGGTATTGTATTCAAGAATACAAGTCTGCTAAATTGAAAACCTGGAACTGAGTTGGTAGATGGGTCACATGGTCGCAAAGATTGTGAAAAACAGCATTTTTTAGGCCTCAACCCTAAGTACTATTTTTGGAGCTAATAGGCTGGTAACTTCCCCTTGGGATTTAAAAAAAAAAAATTTCAGTAACTGGAAAACTTTCACACTTGCGTATGACATCTTTTGGATTACGTCAAGCAGAGGTGACACTTGAATTTTGATTGGAATGAAATAATGTGATAACATCAATTCTTAAAATCTGTTCTCACAAATATTTCTTCATGAAAAAATCTGGATGTTCAGAACACTAATAGTAATAAATCTACATAATTCTGATAACTGTTTGAGGAATTTACTTCAACATTACAAGCGGACATTTCTCAGTATAACTTTGATAATTAGACCATCTACGGGGGTGGGCATTAATGATCATCATATAGTTACCTTCAGTTTTGAGTTATCATGCTTTAAATTCAATATATGTTCCTCTAATTGGTCTATCTTCTTTCTATCTGCATCACTGACAGCTTTAGTCACAGAATCTGATAAAATAATCAATATAAACAATAAAAAAATGTTTTAAAACATCATACCTGGTCATCAAGTTGTTTTCTTATTATGAAATAACCATCAATCTTTAAATGACCTCAATTGTGATAAATCAAACAACAATTAGTTTATTGTTAGTATTTTCTCACCAAGTTTGATTACAATTTAACAAAAGGTTTGGATGAAACATGTTTTGTTTTGTTTGATAGTAAAATTTCATCCATTATTTTTCACTATACATGTATGTGCTGGTGTATATTTCTTTAAATCAAGCACAAAATCCAGTCATATTACTATTACATTGTGTCAGATTTATACAGAAAGCAAAATCACATAAAGATTAGACTTACTGAAACATGATGACATGTAATTTTTGCAAATATGATCAATGGATAAAATCCAAAAGCATCAAAATAATTCAAATATATTGAATATACATGTACTTACTGGATAGTTCATCTCTAAGGTCTCTCTCAATCTGCTGAAGGTCAAGATTTGACCTTGTGATCTGAAATAGGAAATAGAGTCAATGGCTTCATTAATAAAACTAACCTGATGCGACCCTGTGCTTACAAATTAGTAACTACAAACTTAAAGGAATTATTTTTAACAATACACCACTGCATCTTTGATAAACAGTTACAATTATTTCATTTGAAAGATTCAAATGCAACACTTGCAAGTCTTGTTATGTGAAGATGTTAATTCAAACCTTAAAAGTAATCTACATGTTATGGCGGGATCTTTATGAATACGGGCCCATATCTAAGGGAAAATAATAGAAATCTAGGCAAAATCCTCAAACTTAAGGAATATTCTTTCCTTGAGAGCTTTATGAACATGGGCCCAGACTAAATAAACCCTCCCAAAAAAATCAGACCAGCAACAATCACTTACCTCAGCAAACTTATCCTCTAACTCTTTGTTTCTATCTTCTAGATTACGTAGTATAGATTTCTGTTGATCATACATATTAACAGCATGTTCTGCCCTCTGTCTCTCATTTAATTCCTTCATTTCTAGAGTAGTTATTTTCTTAGATGTTGAAATAACATCTCCATCAGTGATACCCTTAATCTCTTGTCCTTCAGTTGCACCTATAAGATAATCACACAGTCAATGTTGAATTCGAAATACGAAGGCAAGTCGAAACCAGTGGATGCTCCTTGAACAGAGCAATGTCACAGACGAGCGCTAAAGATGATGCTTACAATTTTATACACATCAAATGAAAATGGAGAAGGAGTACAGTATTACCTTTCCTCAGTGAGATCTATCAAACTATGAAGTTTCAAGTTCATTGCTTACATAGTGTAAGATTTATACTCCTGGCAAAATTTAAGTATGAAAACTTAAAACAGTATCAATATAAATGTACATGTAATGTGTCTTACATCAGTTAGAAATCACCTCAATGATATCAAGACCATCTTGTTTTAAGAACCATTTTCTATCAGACTGGTATACCAGTATTTCCTCTGTATTTCAACAAGAATCTAACACCATGTCAGTAGTACAGAAATTGGTTGCATACAATACAATAAAGGTTTAGGAAACAGACAGACAATCATCAAATTTGTCCAGCAATTAACATATTTTTTGCATCAGATGGTATTCTTTATAGACAAGTTTGTCTGTATAGGAAATATCTAAAGCTATGTTTCTGAACCTTTTCTATGTAGTTCATTCAAGGCAGCTTCCAGTGTGTGTAATCTTTCTTTGTCAAGAGTCATTGTCTTCTTTAATTCTTCATTTTCTGTTGTCATTCTCTTCACCTCAACCTATTTTATAAGTAAAACTCAATATTCTCAGTTAGGGTTCTGATCTTGTTTGTTATAATAGGATAGTCTGTGAAAAAGTCAAATTTATGATTACTTGACTAAATATGTAGGCCGGGGCAGGAAACATATTTACCTTTTCCATTGTATTTTGAAGGTCGATTCATTCAAAAATATTTCCCTTCTTTCTATTAGACATAAAAAACTTAAAAAAAGACAAAAAAATGGAGTTACTTGCCTCATTATAAACTTTCATTTTCAACAAAATTAGTCCATGAATAAATAGAAATACAGTAACTATAAAACACAAGTTTATAGCTGAAGCATATAAATTATCTGTATACAAGAAAACTATAGGAAGCCAGACAAGTAAATTATGCTAACCTCCAATCCTGTAAGTAGTTCAGCTTTCAGAGCCAGTGAGTTGCCTTTCTCCAAATGATCGCGGTATTTCTCAGTCAGTTTATGATACTTCTTGTCGGCCATGTCTAAATCACTAGAAGGAACCGACTCTTCCATGGCTTTCTGAAGACCAGCAATCTTAAATGCTGCCATGTCCTGAATATGCATACATAACAGTCATGTAACTTTTCAACAGGCCAATCAATTAATTATGATATAATCAATTACAAAAATATGCAGCAAAAAATGTATATACAGTAAAACCTCTAAATAAAGGTCACTCTGTGAATAAAGACCATTCTTTGAAAAACCTTTGTTGATTATTTAGAACAATAGGACCTCTAAATAAGAGTCACCTGTCAAAAAACACCATACTTTGTCTTTTCCAAGGGTGGTCTTTGTTCACAAGTTTGACTGTATAGTGATTCACTCAATCCTTTAACCAAGGACTATGCTCTCTTCAAATTTTGCAATGACACTTCAACATAACTGCAGATTAATTTCATCATAAACCGACGAATGTATGAAACTTTAAACTTATCAGTGTACCAATTCTTAAGCAAGTTTTAAGTACACAAGTTTTAACGGCATCAGTTGAATTTACCTTATAGCGTTGTAAATATCCGATCCTTTCTGCAACAGCTTGTTCCATTTGTGTCATCTCATTCTTTAAGCGACCTATCTCCTGCAATAAGATATATATCATGTGTTCTCACTGATGAAATAGACTTTCAAGTTCTAACAGGGAGCTGCATCCATGCCAATGTCCAGGAAATGTATACATGACCTCATTCTTAGTTAATGAGTTGTATGGTTATAAAGATATACATGTATAAAATATATCTATAAAAAGAAAATTGTTCAGAAATTTAATAGACTAAGTATTAGCTACATTGATTTTTAAGGGTGTACATAAGATAAGCTTTCAAAGTTCACTAAAATGTTTGTAAATCACAGCAGACAGATGGAATGTTTTAGACAACAGACTGACAGACACATAGAATAATCATAAGAAATCATAAAGATTTTATATTTAAAGCATAAGTTACCTTCCTCTGTTGTGCGTCCATCTCTTCCATAGTCTGATATCGACGAGTCAAAGCCTTCTCATTCACACGATATACAGTTATACGACGTGTCATGTCAGAAAGCCGACGTTTGATTTCATTGTCATCATGGTTCAATGTGTCAATAAGTCGCTAAAATGAAAATAAAGATTGGTGAAAATTAAAGTGTCATTATTACACAATACCTTCACAGACAGTTTAGAAATCATTCACCAATTAAGAAGTGTGATCAACTTAACTTAAGTTTCATATGCAGTTTTTAAAATCTCTTTTATCCACTTCTTGTTACAAATCTGATAGAAAATATATGGGTTCTTTACGTTAAAATTATTACAATATGGATGCCCTGATCTTAGTTATCCTCTTGTCAAAAGTGCCCTATCTGCAAAGCTACACAGTGCCCCTTTAACTTCCTGCAGGAAACTAAATGAGTTCATATTATTTCAAACAGGATTATAGAATCATTAAAATCTAAATTCTTTAGTTTCAACAGAACATAATATTAATCTTTATAAATACATGTAACTTATTAGTCACTTGCTATACTTACATCAAACTCTAACACTCTAACTTTATCTTCTTCATGCTTTCCTTCAACATTTCTCAAATTTTCCATTAATTTCTTGACTTCTTCTTCCCAGACCTGGTTTAATTAATATTTTATAAAATATTACTGAACTGATTATCAATAATCAATGGTGTTTTAAATCATATCATCAGCCCATGTGAAGTTTAAATCTTCAAATCTTCTATCAATGACTAAAGTTTCCTTCCAAAATAATGTTATTGTGTTTTATAGACAGGTTTGACTGCATGTAGTGATAAAGTAGGTACGCAGCCATGGTCCAGTTAGTGTGCTGGACTAGTTACCCAGCAATCTGGGTTTGAATTTCAGTTGCAGCAGTTTATACTCTTCTATGTAAATTTGACAAAAATATCGACTTTCCTCCATATGTGGAAAAATTATTATGAAATAATGTCCGTTATTTTATTATTATTATGTCTTGATAAAGACGGTCCACGCCATAATGTTGTTAATAGTTTAGTTTATGTGTGCTTTTGTTGTTGAATTCACATTAACTCCGTATGTGGAGAAGTTGCCAGTTCTTTGTGGGTTACTTAGTACTGGTTAAAATATAGTACAGGAAAACTGGTTAGGTGAATAGGCAGCAGTATGTGACTGAAATACTTTTTTTATATTTAAAACCACTGAAAAGTGATATAAAGTTACCTTTTTATCTTTGAGATAATCGTTGTACAGTAATCCCTGTTGATGACGAACCACAGCAAACTTTCTCTTGTAATCTTCCAGTTTACCTTCTGTTTTACCAAGCATTTCTTCTTTAACAAATAATTCCTGAAAACACAAAAGTATTCATTATTAAATCATTTCATATCATGTTATGAATAAATATGATGAAATATCATTCTTATGTTAACAATTTTTGACTAACCTTTAGCACTTGCTCGAAAAGATAAAATACTATTAAGTCAAGTTTTCCTATTATTGTCTGCTATGATAATTGATACTAATAGACTTCAGTTCTTTTAAAGGCGTACATCTGAAAGTCAAATTCAATGATAAATACAACATATTTCTGAAAATACATGTATCAGTCTATGATTTAAGCCAAATTTCTGATGTCCAGGACCAAAAAAATGCCACAGGACAAGAGCAAAATAGCTATTTTTAATATCAAGTAAAATATCAGAATTTTACAATTCCAGACAACCAGATTTAAATGTTCATGTCACAGGCTATAATATTGTATGACAAGTCTCCATTAAGCTACACAACATCTTGACTCATATACAGTAAGCATGGTTAAAGTGAATCATAATATCGTGAAATATGGATACAATGAAGCAATTATTAAGGTCTCAAGGAATTCACTGTTACAGTAACCACATGTTTCACTGAAGTTTTTAATAATGATTCATCCAGTACAATTAAAGTCATATTCTCACACAAAGAATGCAACAAAGCACTCCCAATACTGTATTTTCATTTATTTTTTTGTTGGGCTCAATTTTTGTGGTTTTTACTAAATTGGCTATTTCGTGGGGACATGAATTCGTGGATTTATTTTTTGAATAAAATGCCTTACCGCGTTTAAATTCATGGGGATTTGATTTCGTGGATGAGCGGACCCACGAAATCCACAAAATTAAGTACCCAACGAAAATTAATGATTCCACAGTATTACAGCAGCTAGACTAAATCAGACATACCTGTAACACCGTCACTAGATGTTCATTCAGGCTAGCAATCACCTCAGCACTTGTGGTGGCCATGTTTTCAGGTAGATTTGTTGGCTTAAAGAAGCCAACACCAACTCCACTAGGACCCTTCACAGATTTGAGTTCCTCTTCCATCTGCTTGATCTATAAGAAAGATTGCAATGCTGGTAAAATTTCTAATGATAGGCAACCCTGAAAACATTGTTTTTCTTAGTACCTTGATTGACCAATTGTAATTAGTCATATTTTGGTATTTCAAACACATAATATTTTAAGTATGATCTCATTATAAAATGTATCAATCCTTACAGACCAAGTGATAAAAATTCAAAGAAATCAACAAAACTTGACAGTTGCGAAGCAGAATAGTGAAAATAATAAGTAAAACCACTTCAAAAATGCTCAGTACAATTTTTGAAGCTCTAACAGGAAGCCCAGTACTCACCAATCCAAAAATTTCATAATCACAATAACAGTGCATAGAAAAATTCACATTATTTTGATAAATTGTTCCCTAATATATAAGAATCTGAATAAGGCTTTTATCCCTATTACAAAACATATATCAAATGAAAATATGACTAAACATACCTTTTCTAAGGCTTTCTCAAGTTCCAGGTTGTATTTGTTGGATTCATGTCTTGTCTCTCGGAGTGCCATACGAAGCTCATCATTTCTACCCTGAAGATTGTCCATCTGGGCCTTCAGGAATAAGGAAGTATCGTGTCTTCCAATCACAGACTTAGCTTCAATTGCCTAGAATTATCAGTAAGAAGTCCATTTAAATCAATTCAAATTCATTACAAAGAAATGAAATACATGAGATTTTATTCGCAATTCTATGTTCATTGTAAAATGACTCAATAGTCTACAAGACATTTAGTGATAAATGCGATATACAATCTAACCTCGGTCAAAGAGGGAGAATTTACAAAATGATAACACTTACAGCTAACATTCTCTCCAGAGCAGGGAATTGCATTTCCGATACTTCTCTCTGACCTTTCTCCATTCCTTCTTCATCATCATCATCCCTTTTACCATATTTCTTCATGGCTTCCATGACTTCCTTTAAGCCATCTTCTAGACCCTTATTCTCTTCTTCAAGTTGTTCAGCCTTAGCTTTAAGCTGAGCATTGTCACTGAAGAGTCTATCCATCTCTCTAAAGTTCTCTTTAATATCCTGATCATATTCATTTCTCTGTTAAAGTAACAAAAGTTCATGTTAGAACTCAAACTGTATGTAGGAATAACACAGACACATAGCAAAGGAATGCACAGTCAAACCTTTTTTAGCAGCCACCTCCGAAAAAAAGGCCACCCTGTGAATCAAGGCCATTCTTTACAAAACTGTAAATGATTATTTAGAACAAAATAACCCCTATATATAGGCCACTTGTCAATAAAGGCCACATTTTGTATTTCCCAAGGGTGGCCTTTTCATCAGTTTGACTGTACTAACATTGATGTAATCTATACCGACTGTACTAAAATATGGATTTCAAATAAATCTACTAATGATTGGGTGGAAACTGCTAAACTTACCAAGGAAGAATTATTCTGTACACTCCCACCATCATCATAATAATGAGATCATCTAAATAATAATTCCCATTCTTTCTGATCCCAATATTAGACAGAATATTGAGAATTAATGGCGTATGAAAAAATGCTTGAATCGTATTGGACTAACAGGACATACCCTCATATGTGATTCCTCCATGGCTACTTCTCTTTTGATTATAGTAGCGACAGACTCAGGTTTACGCTTCTCTTTCAGAGTCTCAGTGTATTCTTGAACAGCAATCATATCATCTGCTGTCAAACCTAGAGCAACGGCTCTGAAAGAAATAAACAATAAATCACGGTTAGATGGTTAAAATTATCAATGAATTTAGTGGGCAAATAGACTTACATTTTGTCACATAATTTCTTAAGTAAAAGTTCTGGGATTATGCCTGTTATCAACAAGTATGACAGATATCTATCTGAAGCAGAAAATCAAACCAGTTTTCCTTGCTTTTGTACAAGAATTAACTTTGTCCTCTGAAAGTAACTGCAAACTTCATGGCAGTACTGATCATTGGTGCAGGACAAATTTCAAAGCGATGACTTCCTCTAAATTGTTGTGGAGAACATGAGTCATACCTTTGTCCCATGTGCTGAGCCATCTTCCTTATCTTCTGCTTCAGTTCAATTCTTTCATCTTCAAGTTTCTCAACCTGAAAAAGTGAAAAAATACATCAAATGAAAGATTCTGATGCAATATAGAGTAAAACCTTGATACAAAGACCGCCTTAATAAGCAGGAAGATGGTCTTAATATCAAGGTGATTACTTTACCAAGTTGAAATTAATAGAAGATATTGAAAACTTGTTGTAAAATAACTGGTTGTTATACTATACTAAGGTGGTTGTAATATGAGGGTGGTCCCAATGTGAAAATTTACTGTATTTGATAAGCAATATAACAAAAAGAGTAGTTACAAGATTTTTGAAAAAAAACATGCAAAAATCTAATTGCAAAAATTAACCTATGTCTAAATTATGGGTTCAATTTTCCTCCTTACATATATTTTCATACATCTTCCTTCGAATGCATTTTTTGATGGTTTGATATTACTTGAAATTCTTTTTTAATAGCACACTTTTGAGCTTGGAGGTAATTAAGGAAATCCATAGCCTAGGATCCATTGATAATAATTATACAGACCTCTTTTTGTAAAATATAATTCATAGCCTTTTCCTCTTCTTTACGAACTGCTTTCTTGGATCTGAATTGTGTCAGATCTAATGGTTTACGAGGATCAAGACCCAGTCTACCACGGAGATCCTCGTTTTCATCACACAAATCATTGATAGCCATCTCTGTCTTATTTATATGTTGAGTCAGCTCTTCAATTTGTCTAAAAAGGAGAGAATATTGTGTTATAACACAGGTAATACTTTTAACACAAAAAAAGAAACACACCAATACTAATGAATCATGTCTTCAACAGTTCATTGAGGGAAAACTATTTTCCTACTTTAAGTAATAGTGACCTTGACATTCCATAGCTAGTTTTCCATCTGTATAAACTTTGCTATACATCAAGTTTGGTAGCAATAGGGCAATCTTATTGAATGAAAACTAACTGCAGTTCAAAGTTGAATGCAAACCTGATTAACAAAGAAAATGGGGATTCTTTTTCAGTCAAATGTTCAATATTAATTCTTAGAACTAACAAAGAAGAGAAGGCAGGAACTTGAGAAAAATGAAAATGCCTACCCCTTGATCAGAATATTTCAATTTTTATCAAGGTAATATTTCGATATTAAAGAAAACATCCCACATAAATATTTTGGTCTTTAGACTTACCTGTCTCTTATCTTAACCTGACTTTTCCCTTCCTTGATTTCAGTCACAGCTTCAGATAATCCATATTCACCCTACAAGAAATATAATCCGTCTGTTTCGACTTACTAAAATTTAAATGATTCAAACACCTCCTCCAATGAAGACGCATTAGAAAAATCTATTAGTTTTGTTCACTGATATTGAGTCCAGAATACATTGTATACACTATGCCTACAACAACAAAAAAATCATCAAATCTAATAAAGATACAGAAAGTCAATTTAATTGCATAGGTAGAGGTTTTCCAACTTCCAAAGTTGTAAAATTCATTTAAAGCAGAAAGTGATCTCAATTCGCTTATTCAACAAAGTGAATACTTACAGCTTCATATTGTCTCATTCTCTCAAGAGCTTCGGTCAATTCCTTATCCTTAGCTCCAGCATCTTGCTCAGCCTGAAAAATATCAAATAAATGATATACATTCACAAAAAATTCTGTTTAACATACAGTCAAACCTGTGAACAAAGGTCACCCTTGGAAAATACATAATGTGGCCTTTATTGATGGGTAGCCTTATTGTGTAGGTCATTTAGTACTAAATAATGAATGATTTTTTAAATAATGGCCTTTACTCATAGTGTGTTCTTTTTTCTAAGATAATTGCTAACATAGTTTTGACTCTAGATTGGTTTTGAGATAAAATAAACCATGGTTATAGTAAAGTCTGGTTAAACTGAAAAATTAGATACAGTAAAGTATTTAATCCCCATCTCTTCTTCCTTGTTATAGATATAGTACAATGTGGACAAAATTAAGTTACCATTCAGATTCCTAGAAACTCACTTCAACTGTATTATACTGTATTAACATGTGAGCTTTCAAGACAAAATATTTATAATAAATGAACTAATGAAATGTCTAGGCCAACATTACAATAACACACAGGATGAAACTCATTTTATACATAAAAGTAAGAAAATAAGTCACTTGTTTTAACACTATAAAATCATTGGTTATTTTTGATGAAAAAGAAGAGAAAGATAACTACGACCTACCAATTTAACGTCTCTATCAGCATGCTTGTTTCTTTCCTGTTCCGATTTAAGTTTCTCTTTCAACTCCCTAATTATCAACTGTTGTCTGTCACCAGGGCCCTTACCAGCTAAATAAGAGTAAGTGAAATACATGTTAGTAAATAACACCAAACAGTAAACAGAATATTAAAAATATATTTATGTAGAAAAAAAGCTGTTACAATTAATTTTAATACATTCTGATGTTCTAGCATCATTCAAATTTCTTTTCCTTTATCTTGTTGACTGAATTATATTGAAATCAAAGACTTATAAAAGATGTTGTTATTTTTCAAACAAGCCCAAATCAATGAGCACTAGCATGAACATTTGGACTAACAGTTTATAGTGTTTACAAAGACATTTTACCAAACCTTTTTCAAAGGAAAAGAGAAATCATTTTTCATTCACACTATCTCCTTAACCATCCTTTTTTTATTTCCTTGTAACTTTAATAAAAGACTTGTTCAGTCAGTTTCAGGCCACTAAAAGTTTAGAAATTCACATTAGAAACTTCTGCATATTTACTAGATGTTTAGCTTGACAATATGATCGAACAAATAAAACAAAATGGTTGACAGGAAACACTAGTAAACCCTGATCTTAATGGGTAGCTTTTAAAGTCAGTCCACAAAGTTGTCCTAACATTAAAACATTGTCAAACTCACTTTTCTGTAACTCTGCTCTAAGATCTTCAATGATGGCAGCATTATTATCCAAATCATCTGCATACACTTTAATTTGTTCAGTTAATTCTTCGATCTGTCCATCCTTCTCTTTGATCACTTTCGACAGAGCGGCCACAGAGGCCTTGTCACTGTCCATATTAGCAGCAATCAGCTGTTCACGCAGTCTGAAGACTTGTTCTTGTTGATCAATAATGGTCTGATCTTTGTCTTGGAGAATAAGCTGCGCAGATAAATTTTAAAATTAAATTCAAATTCTTTTTATAGAAATAAGAACAAACCACAGAAACTAGAGTTAGATATTTGAAAATATAAAGGAAAAAAATGAATATATATATGGTAGCAATAGAATCAGGGAAGCCATGTTATTGAAAAAGAAAAAAAATCACCTATTCCTGCATGAACATTCACTTAGTATTTCCAAAATCAATCAAATAGCATTGCTCTTGGCAAATTAAAACAAATGTGTCTTATGAAACTTAAACTTGAAATTTTCTATAAAAATTGATATCAACATACATGTTCATTTTCCCATCCTTGAAAAACATTTGTTTTACAGATCACAAGTCAATCTCATATATTAAAACTGAACAAACTTGTCAAACCATCAAGAAAATCAACACCTACCTTCCATTCCTCAATCTTGTTATCAACAGCGACCATAATGGCATCGTCAGCGTCAGTTTTAGATGCAAGTTGTTCAGTTAAATCAGCCACCTAAGAATGAAGGTAAAAGTACAAGTCAACATTATATGGATAATCTCCAACCATCCCAGAACCAAATTTTCATAAAATTTTTTTAATGGTCTATCAAAACTTCATTGCCTTAAATTTCTTAGAACTACCATGGCTCAAAACTTCACTGATTGTATGAAAAAAGACTGGGTAGCATGTCTTTAAACACTCTCACATTTTCATCTTATACTTCAAAGGGCCATAACTCAATTAAAACCAATACAGTGAACAAGTCTAGGTGGAAGAAACTTGAAAGACTTCAATTCAATTAATTTGCAAGGTGAAGCACTTTTTGTCAAACTACTCATTCTGCCGGACATTCAGCTTCGAATCTTAGCTAGTTCTTCGGCAATATTAACTTGTTCCGAGTTGATTTCTACAAGTAATTACTAGCAGATGAGAGGATTTTTTGAGTCTTGGTTTGAAATTCATAATTTGTAATACAGGTAGAATAGACTGAATGTATTTTCAAATATATAAGTAGAAAATACAATAAGAAGGACTACAGTTTTTGTACCTTTGACTTGAGGATCTCATTGTCTTCTCTCAGTTTATCTTGAACTGAGTCACTCTGTTGTAACACAAGCTGAAATATAATAACATAAGGTTGATAACATTTCAGCCATTCACTCTGGGTAAATATCACAGAACAAAACTATCAGTAAAGCAAGCTAGTTTTTGAATAAATATCACTGAATTATAGATTAAATGACAGCATTTTTTTAAAGAATTTTTTCTCATGTTTTACACATTAAATGCAATTTTCCTGAATTCAATTTGTTCAATATAAGTAACAGCCAACTTCTTCAAATGAATGATTAGCAGTGTAGGATAAATGATCTTTCATCATCTTTGACAAAATAACTTCAACCAAGTCCAGACAGACCTCAGGGTTTTAACTCATGCATTTTATGTCTGTACGCATAGTTCTCAACCAATTCAGGTAAGTGAGCAGACTTGATTGAACAGATTGATTGATAATGATCAGTGAAGAATATGATTTTCAAAAAGGTCCTCACAAAATATGCCTCAAACATAAACATCATGAATATATTGTAACCTAAGTAAGTCAAACAAATTGTATGGACAAACAATGTTCTCAATAAAGTGACACTCGTTTCTTTCCAAACTGTAGCCACGGGAGACAATTGTGCAAAAAAATAAAATTTAAAGGAAGATCATTTTTTTATTCCACAGATAATTTTTTAAAAATAGACAAACTCAAGATACATACCTTAAGTTTGGCGTAATCCTCCGTTGTTCTGTCCATCTGTGTGATAGCTTCTTCAAGCTGACGATTCAGATTATCAACTTGTTTTTGTAGCATATCATTTGCATCAGTAAGATTCTAAAACAGAAAAACATAATTCTATAATAAATATTTAGAAACAAAACTTTTTTTAATTACAGTCTTAAAATAGAACAAACCAAATACCTGCAATCACCATCAACATATATAAAATTAAGGGCAAAATAGTCTCTCTTCTTTCAAATCAGTCAGGTATAACTGATGAATAAGGTTATGAAAAGATGTTCTATTAATAAGAGATCTAAATATGTGTCTTATCTTAATATCAAGATAAATTTGATAATCAGATGACTTTCTGTTGGTCAGCTTGGTAGAATTTTTTATTTGCTTCATTTGGTTAAATGCCATTTGTCAACAATATTTCATTTATTTATCACAGCTGGTTTACATTACCAGTTTTCCTGGACTGTATTAACCCTTAGAAAAGGAGCCATCACCTTCTCCACAAATAGAGAAATATCAACATTTTTTTTGTAAAATTTTCATAGAAGACTGTGACCTGCTTATTGGGATACAAGTCCAGTGCTCTAACCCCTAGACCAAAGCTGAGTGGCATTATACTGTACCTGTAACTCCTCCATGGCTTCAGCGAGATCTTTGTTCTTTCTCATCAGTTTACTAGCCATGTCTGAATCATCTTGTCTAGCGACCATCATGTTTCTCTGTGACTGCAGTTGTAGCTTGTATTCAGTTATGTCTTGTCTCATTTGGTCATTCTGTTAAGTAATAAAATGAAAATTAATCAGAACTATGGTCGATCAGTGGTGACATACAAATAAATACATGATTATTATAATAATGGATTAATCTCCTGCATACCTACCTACCAGCCTGCTGCAGGTGTTCTCATCATGTCTTGTCAATGCAGGCATATATAAATATATGATTAAATCTAAATTCACACTTTCTTGTGTTCATGCTATCATTTGTGTTTGGAAAAGTGACAACTTACCTCTTCTCTTAGTTCTTTCATCTGTTTTTCACCATCACTAACCATTTCACTGTACTGTAAATTACGTAAGAAAATGATCAATTCAATAATCGAAATATATTCAAAGGAAAGCATTAAGCTAAATATCAAATTCTTGAATCCAAATAAAAACCAAGGCCTCTGATTGGTTGATCCTGAGTACAAAATTTAAAGACTGACCAATGAGAAGACAATATCCTAAAATGGTCTAAAAGTTTAATACAAACTATCATGATTAAGGACAAACAAATGCAAAGGCATAATCAATACATACTATGTGTAAATTGTACAATTAGAGAAAGAGCAACCACTTATGGTAAATCAAATAACTGCAACAGAAGAAGATTAATATAGAAAACCTTCAAACAAGTCTACTAGTCACAAATATTCTCCCAATGTATAACACACTAAAAGTTTCTTACAAAATATCAATAATTCAAGAGTAATTTGATTTTTTTTAAATAGCAAATTATCAGACCAGAATCAGACATAAATACAGAGAATATATTTAATCAAAATTCTCGTCATAACCATAAAACATCATAAATAAAAGTATTCATACACCAAGTATGTCTCACGCTACAAAACTATGGCAATGAGAAAGATTCAATTCAGTTTATTAGGCATATATATAAGCAATACATGCTTTTTGCCATCAAATGAATTCATATACATATATCAGAAAGATTAGAACAACAAATATTTACTTTTTCAGCAGTTCGCCTTTCTGAAGCTAATTCTTGTTTTAAATCTCTCACATCTTGTTTCAGCTCTTCATTCTGCTTGTCTAGGTCTTGTAGCTCATCCCTCATTTTTCTAGCAGTACCACTGCCTTTACCGGTATCACCACCATATTTCTAATATTAAGAATAAATATTTCAGCATAAAAAAAAACAATTTTTTTCATAAACAGGGGTTTTATTTGACCCTTAAAATGGCATATTGACTCTTGAAATTAGCACAATTAAGCTTTTGACTCTTGAGAATTTATACCAAAGGGTCAAATTTACCATCGCATTAGTAGGAAATTTTGTTGACTCTTCAAGTCATTATCAGCTATGGGTGATTTTTTTACCTTAACTAGTGAGCACCAGGATAAACAACTTTAAACTAGCCCATACTAAATACAGTGCAATGGAAAATACATGTCTGAAACTTAAATTATTTTCTTTCCAATTTAATAGTTCATTTGTTTGGTCATTATTTCCAAATAATTACAAAACAGAAATCAGCCTCACCTCTAAGTCCAGTGTCTTCTTGTCTAACTCTTTTATCTGGCTCAGTAACTCTTGCTCTGAAAGTAAAGATTAATAATTAATAAATCCATCATTAATTTGTTTTCCTTAACACTACCAAAAAAGGCCCCTACCCTACATTTTTTGCCTCTCAGGATTTTTTTAGATTTTTTTATTATTAAAAATAGCATTCTGACATGTATTTTGGGTTAAATATGAAAAATAAATTATAACAAAAATTACTACCTACCCATTGTAAAATTTCTGGATTGGCTTACAGCGAACTAAAGTTTTTTAAGAATGGCCTAAAGTTCAAAATATTTATGTTCTATCAATTTTATAAACATCAAAGATATTATTATGCCAATAACTGGTTTAATTGAAGTGGCTGAAACAATCAAATGATAATGCCCATGGATAAAGGTATCATAAAAAACAACAGTTCCTAAGTTATAAATCGAGGGTTGAACGCAATAGTGTCATAACTCATATTGAAATAAGAACAAATTACGTCAGTGTTGCGCTGAGCCCTCAAATGACAAAAGAGGATTAGAAGACACAAACTTTGGCAAACTATCAGCAACTTCAATATTACTGCAAGTCTGTTGATTGAGTCTCATTGACACACTCTCTGTCTGTTGCAATCAATTTTACCTCTCTTCATTTCTTTATTTAGTTGCAGTAGACTAAATTGAAATGGTTTCTACTTCTAAATGTTGTACAAGAAAAGTTTAGCAAACAGATGAAACATTGAGACAATGTCTGGGTTTATCTTTATGTTTTGGGGAAGGCACCATAGCCCTTAATATGGGGATGGACCAATAAGCGGGTTGAAGCCTATTTTGGGAAGAATTTCTCATCTGAAACCAATTTGGAGAATGAAATTTTAAGGAGTAAATTGGAAAGGGGAAAATTGCATCATTTTAAAGAAACTTTCTGAGGGAAGGTGCCTTTACAGGGAACAAATATATAATAAAGAAAGCCCTATAATGCTTACCTTTTTTCTTTGTTTGTTTTGCTTCCTTCTCCATTTCATCCATAATTTCCTCCACTTGATCATTTCGAGACTTCATTACAGCTCTAGTGACCTTAAAAAGCTGCTTTAGTTTAGCAGTATCATCCTCCTTTGGGTCAAACTGAAACAAAAATGACAGTTACACATTATGATTATATACAACCAAGTCTGAGTAGTTATCTACATGTCAAATTGAATATCTTTGGTGTTTTATATTTATCAAAATTACGAATATACATGATATTTAACCTAAATTCAAGTTCTTCATAAAAAAGGAAAAACATCTTATTAGTTTGCAGGGCTTTTTCAGAGTTAGGGGAAGGGATCTTGTCCTAAAATTTGTGGGAAATAACATGTAATTTTTACAAAAAGGGAAGAAAAACTTGATGTAAATTGAATTTCAGGGGAAAACTGCATGATTTAAAGAATTTTCCTGAGGGGAAGATGCCTGGTAATGGTCCCTGCTACAGAAGGGAAAACGCCCTGGCTTGATGCACATATATATATTTATTTCCAATTGCTTCAGTGGACCAAATATATCAAACAAGTCAGTCAACTTTTACAAGTTCTGAACATTAAGCGTTGTCATATAATTTCACAAAATTTAATATACACAGTACAATGTAAACATTTTCAATGTTCATTGAATGCTTTTTGTAAATAAATTCAAAATATAACTACAGGTATATGAAGAGACAAATTAAACCTGAGCCAAGATAATCTGATTTCTAATATATAATTAAAGTTGCTTTTCTCAACAAATCCGATTCAATAATAATTTAAAATAAAGTACTTCTACCAGCCATTGAAAAGACATTTCAATTTCAGGATGAAATTCTGACATCCATCTTAATAAAATATTCATTTTGTTCATAAAAAATAAATTACAAATAATGTATTGATGAACACAAGGGTAAAATATTTCTATTTAGGTGTTTATTTATTACTCACATCCACAAGGGATTCATAGAACATGTCCACATCATCATCAGACAATTTGGCAGACGAAGCCGCCATAACCTTGTCCCAATCCAGAGGAGGCATTGTTTTCTTGTATGTATATCACCACACAGAAAAAAAGCTGTAAAACAAAATAGCAACATTAAATTTTGAAAATTACTGAAACAATCTAATCAAATTTAATGTATGAAATCTTCCTGAATTATTCCACCATGCACATTTTGTTGTTGTTGTTAAAAACATTAGGATGAAATACATGTAGCATTAAAATAAGTTTTTATACAACCAGGTTTGTTTCACTGCCGTCTGTGTTTTAAAGCTGAATGCAGACCTGCGCTCGTTGTTATTCAATAAAATTTCTGTTATAAGAAGTACTGTATTGAAATTTAATCAAGCATAGTGAAATCACTGCTATATATTATTAAGATGTTATGTGACCTTGGGAGATTTCTACTTGATCACCATATTTAACTTATAAAATATTGGAGCCAAGAAAGATGGCAGCCAACTGCATTTTATTTATTGATAGCAGGCACTAGATAAATATATATTTTGAACATTTGACAGCTGACATTTATTTGTAGAGGAGATAATTATGTACATATTTATTAAATCACTACATTTTTTTGGCAGCGATTTCTTTCTATATGTTCAATTACTGGACTAAATTTAGCATGATTGGTATTCAGTATCTGTATCACCAGGATAATTTTATTTAATTAGTGACAGTAGATTTCTTCACTGTGTCATGATTATTTCAGCAATTCATATTCGAATATTGTGGTGATTTTGCAATAGAACATTTGCTGGGAAGTTGGGACTGGAATGAGGCTGGAATGGGTGCTGGTAGTGGACTAGAAAGCTAGAAACATGGCATGAACCCTCCCTGTGAATGCTAGAAATCCTTACGGCAAATTTATGATAAACAGAACCATCCGATCAGACTCAGAGAACAGTGTGTTCCAAATCCAAGACCTCCTTTGTACAAGCAGTTCAACACTGATATAACTAGAATTTCTGTAGAGTATGCAATCCTTGTTTTGTATTTAAGAATATTTTTTTGTATATAGTCTTCAGTGCAAGAATACAGTACATTCCCCTAATGCAGGAAATATCTGTTTATAGTCTCGAATAGCAAGATAATATGGTGCATTGAATCTGTCAGGAGCTCTGTCGATACTGTATGCCTGAGGCACTGACATTTATTTGCTTTTCGCTGTTGTTAGCAAGTAATTTAACAAAATTGAAGCCAGTAACACTCCACGATTTAAAAGTATATATTATTATGTTATCTGCATGAACCATTTAACTAAACATACCGAGCATGTCGAATCATGAAACCAGAATGTAAACATAGCGAACAAAGCAAAATCACGGGACTAAGTATAAATTTGCATGCATTAACAGAACATACATGTAGTTTGAAATCGAAAAATAAATGTATATTGGACGAATTGAGTTCACCATCGTGGTTAAACCGAAATACTCACATTTGTTTTGAAAAAACTAGGGAATGTCCGCCATTTTCGTTAAGAAAAACAATTTCGGAAAACTCTTGTTTTTATTATTATGTTTTGGGAGAATGTCCGAGATATTGAAAACATGTGGCGGAAAGAAAAATATTAAAACGAATCGTTCATAATAAACCCAAAGCGAAGTAACTACGTGAGGGAAAAAGTTACACATTTGATAAATCAAAGGATGTAGTCATTTTCTTTAGGGATCCCTGTTTTATTGTAATGTGTCGTTGTGTCATTGAAGGGAAATAAACTTCAGCACCAAAGACAACGTCATATAGAATAAGAATGTCACAATTATGTGACTCTCATAAAATATCGAGTAAATGGTTATGTAAACCTTTTATTCATGCAGAAAACGTAAATTAACCTAGTGACTAGGACTGCTTATTGTGCCTGAATAAACCAACTAACATCGATTAAACGGTACAACTTGAGAAATATTAATATTATTGTTTCTGATCAGTATTATCCTGATGAGTTTTGTCTGATTGTTTATATCGTAGGTTAAATTGTCTTACATTTGACCACGGAATTAACAAAAGATTATTACTTCCGTGATTTGACTGGCTTTTCATTGCCACTTAGCTGTGTCGTTTCCAAAGTAGAATTCACGGGTACACCAAGATTTAAGTATTATGCCTTGCGTGATTAGTGCAGTCATACATAATATATAATTGTATGTAGAACGCTGACTGAAGAAAATATCTCAAATTCAGTTAATCCAAATCAACTAATATGTAGAGGATATTAAATGAGTGTGCATTGCGTATGGAATTCAACTAAATTCAGAACGGAATCTACACGAATTTAATATTCTTTTTATCACATACCCTGAAAATACGGCGACAACCAACATATACCTGTTAGACATTGCTATACTAATGACAAAAGAGTGACACATACGTAATAAGGCTTTTTATCAGGAGAACAATTTTAAAACATATTCCATTATGAAACATCATAAATAATAAATACGTGAACATATCTAACGATATAAACAGTGCCTTTGCTTAATCAAGTTGTTAAAATCAATTCAACATTACTCATAAACAGCGTAGGAATAAATTCATGTAAATCGGCTCATTTGCATATTATATGCATGGCCCTGTCATATCGTTTTTACGGCCGGCTAAAACGGCACGGGTATATGTGATAAACAAATATATCAAATTTCAATACATGGTAAAATTATAAGAAGAGGTCGTTCAATGTACTAGCTGTTATGCCATTTATCTGGTGTCAAATAATACCAGGTAGGCCTAATTGCATAATGGTCATTTGTAAATTTCATTATACCAGAGACGTATAATACGTATCTGGTTATACACTATACGTATAATACCAATATACAACATTGAAAATAAACTTGTAAACAATATATAATTCAATTTCATTGACCAAAAGTCAAATATTGCATCGACCATAGTAGTCTGTTTATAGCTTTGGGGCTTTAATTAGCATTAAATGTCACTCAGTTCATATTGCGGTTATTGTTTAAAACTTTAGAGACGGTACGTGTCTCCGTGGTCGAATAGCTGTATGATATGGTCTCTGACTAGTGAGCGCTAGCCCCTTACTGCTGTAAGTTAGAATCCAGTCAGGTACAATGAGACGAAGCCGTCAAGACGTCGATAATTCTGCACTTGTGTACAGCTGTGTGAAATGAACCCGGCTGTTGCTGACATTAAACCCCAGTGGTTTAGTATTCGCATTGTCATATTATAAATAATGAATTGAAAGGTAGAGAAAATAGAGAAAGTCAGTCTATTTGCATACAAGTACAGTAAAATACCGATATGATAGGCCTACGACTACATGATGGAAGACATCATATTGAAGTAGCCGTGATATCGAGTTGGAACACAACCTGATACATATAGGGAAGTTCCCATATCTATATTATATACCTCCCTTGGCGGCCATCTTGCATGGCAAAATTGACAATCATTGGAAGCAAAGGGTTTGTCACGAAAAACAATCCAAATTTTTTTTTTCATGTAACCCATAATATATACTATATATATATGGGATACATGGGGAAAAATTTTTTTTTGATTTTTTTTCGTGACAAACCCCTTTGGGCCTAGTAACGTAATTCACCGAACAGATAGTGAGATACCAACTACTAACATTATGGTATGGTATATTGTTTACCACGTACGTAATTCACATGTATTTATGAGACAATTAAGCGTATTTCATCTTCAAATACTGTATAATTTTGTATTTTCATGTACAGGATAACGAGATCGAGTATATCACGAAATGCTTTTTCGTTATACAGATCGATGTGACACTAAATACCTTTAATTGCTGAACTTATCGCGATTTGGCTAAAATGCGTTTTCTTGATACACCCGACAGATATTGTATTATCTATATGTCTTAATTCTTTACAGTAAAACTACAATGTTATCATCACAATTAGAAGCGCTATAACAATAGAAACTTTGTGATGATCACATGTTAAAATACAGGTGAAATAAAGAAATACGATCCGAAGTACGTACGCAAACTTTATATAATGAAGTGGTTGTATTTTGAAGGTGATCTCGGCTTGATTGATGTACAGTTGATTGCACAAGAGGAATACAACGAAGAAAAAAATATACATGTATACATTAACTTTATTGTCCCCGTCATAGGTAGCATGAGGGTCGGGGATCTATCCCACGCGTACCTTACAATAAAGGAAAAATACTGAAAATCATTAAACAGTAAGAAGGAATCTGCATGCTCAGACATGAAGCGCACCATAAACACTTGCGGGAGCAGTTTGTGAATATCTAAATCAGCAAGTTGCCACAATTTCCTTTTTGTCAAAATAACACTGTACATTATTTGACGTACTAACTATAGCTTACAATATCTATTCTCGTTCAAATACAATCACGTCGCTGTAAATCGTAGATCCTGTAGACTTAGTCATGCAGGTTTGATCCTCACTCGGTCTAATGAAACTTATCATTTTTGACTTGGTAATTCAGCAGTGTAGTGTCTGTATTTTGGGGGATTCATTAATAATCACCCGTTTATGTGTTACCATGAAAATAAATTCATTTGTGTCTTTTTGCACTACGTTTTCTCATGAGTTGTTGGGTCATGTGTTTTTAGTTGTATCAGATATTAAGCCATTTTGTCTAAGTGATACGTTTTCCATCAATAAGCTTTACTTCTTTATACGGACACTGCAGGTACACACGGACTTTCAAAAAGCGAATTTATACACCGGTTCACCCATATATATATAG
This sequence comes from Lutraria lutraria, assembly GCA_964023205.1. Taxonomy (NCBI): domain Eukaryota; kingdom Metazoa; phylum Mollusca; class Bivalvia; order Venerida; family Mactridae; genus Lutraria; species Lutraria lutraria. The sequence continues at coordinate 7,275,378 of OZ026835.1, forward strand.
CAACTATGGCGCAAGATGTTTTGACAAGGTAACTTATTCTTTAACTAGCTAGGTCACATGATGTGTAGATAAAGTGAGTCATTGAATGCAACAGGAAGTATAACGAGAGTGTATGAAAAATCAAAATTAGGCTACTCGCATTATTATTTTACTACCATTTGACTAACATCACTTGCTTGTCAATCGTTGCTAATGGGATTTTTGTGAGGGTTAGGATTCAGCTGTTGTGAAGCCTGAATGAGGACAGAGCTGAAAGAAGTGTTGAAGGTGGAACTGGAGGCAGTGTTGAAGGTGGAACTGAAGAAAGTGTTGTTGGTGGAACTGAAGGCAGTGTTGAAGGTAGAACTGAAGGCAGTGTTGAAGGTGGAACTGGAGGCAGTGTTGAAGGTGGAACTGAAGAAAGTGTTGAAGGTGGAATTGAAGGAAGTGTTGAAGGTGGAACTGAAGGCAGTGCTGTTTGTGGAACTGAAGGAAGTGTTGAAGGTAGAACTGAAGGCAGTGTTGAAGGTGGAACTGAAGAAAGTGTTGAAGGTGGAACTGAAGGCAGTGTTGAAGGTGGAACTGAAGGAAGTGCTGTTTGTGGAAATGAAGGAAGTGTTGAAGGTAGAACTGAAGAAAGTGCTGTTGGTGGAACTGAAGGCAGTGTTGAAGGTGGAACTGGAGGCAGTGTTGAAGGTGGAACTGAAGAAAGTGTTGAAGGCGAAGTCGATGTCCAATACGAAAACAGTGTTTCAGGCAACGATAATGACATCGTGGCAAAACTGCATGATTGTGGTGGCTAGGGAGGAGCTATGTATGCGATAATGAGTTTGTTATATTCCCTTTTGTAGTGTATATGCTGCAGTTGGTCGTTATGATGAAACAGTCTTATCATCTGAGTCTCTAAGTGAGCTTCTGCTGTATATCATCAAAAAAGTAAGCAAATACATTCTGTTCATCCTAAACATTTTATTGATGACAAACGAACACTTCAGATTTAACAGCAAATTTGAACAAATAAAACGATCAACAATTTATGAAGGTGCAGAACTCGTAGAAATATTTCACGACAGATAATGCACATACAATACACGATGTAGCGTAACAGTATATTGAATAATCTTTTAACGCTGGGTAATTCATCAAATGATGGAACATGTATATATGAATATTGATACGGATTACAAGACGTTTGACTTTCCTTCTGCCACAATTGACCACACTGTAACACTTGGGTTACTTGGGGTGAGGGAGAATTACTGTAAACATGAAATAATATAATAAGAACACCACAACGGTTTCGATATTCAAGGGACCACAGGTCATATTAGAAAATTTAAATTTGAATGAATGAATTGGTCCAAAGACATGGTCAATTGTAGAAGTATTGTTTTAATATTTTAGTAGTCCCGAAGCAGAGTTTTACTGCACATTGTGAAAGTTTGAATCAATGCATCTGTTTAGAATGAAACAACCCATTTTAGCACGCGCACCATCATTAATAGCGGAATGAAATATATATTACCATTTGCTTCTATTGTAACATTTGATTTTTCATATTGTCTCAAATAAATACAATGTAAAACAATTTAAATGGGACATTGGTCGAATATATATTTTTGGAATTTATAACTTCCTGTAATATTATTAATATGAATAGATAATTTATCATTTGCCGGATTTCATAAGGCTAGTATTTAGAAAAAATGTTAACATTTACCATCAAGCGGTAGAAATTGTTTTAAGGGGTCTGTATGTGATCAGAACTTGATAGAAAATCTCAGATTTATATGACGTTTCTTTGAACAATACATCGCACCATGTAAGGAAGGTATACAATTAAATTTCAAAACATTTTTTCTTAGTGTATAGGAGTAATTGTCGATTTCTAGAAGTGGATTTTGGAAATTATACAAAACTTATTTAGCTAAGGAAAATGAGAGTGCAGTATCACTTCTATGACCTACAGTAATTGACAGACGTGGTATTGATATATAAGTGGTGTCCAAGTCACTACCATACTACCTACAGCTTCAATGCTACTTCGTAGGTAGCAAGCATCGTCTAGTAAGTGTATAATTGCCTTGCAATTCTTGTTAATCCTGCATGATTTCACGCACACGTTAGGGATATCCTGTAATAGATAGTATAGCATGAACACAGTAATTTAAATTCTTCTATTCTTTCGGTATGTAAGGCAGTTGGCTTAAGTCTTATTTCAGACAGCTTATTCGATACATACAGAAATTTATTTTATAAGACATATTATTGTATAACATACTGCAAACGTTAACAACGTAACATCGAAGTGAAACCAATGGACTGTTCACGTATGTCGAAATCATTTTATAGCAGTTGCTGATTGTGATCTGGACTTCCCGAAATGTCACTACTTACTCCTTTAAACATGGCAATCGTTGCAGAATCGTTTCCTGGGTCTTCGGTCGCACAAAAAGTCGGGGCAGTTGCGTTAATCGTACAAACTGAAAATAGAACATATTGCCTGTAACTGTCAGCATACATTTGTATGAGTGAGTGAGAGAATAGAGTAGTGGTATGTTCAGTATAAGAGAAAAGAGCAATATCTGATTGTTTACTGCTTGAACATCTTCAAACAATCTTCATTCTATCCGAAACATACAATCATGATGGGACTGATCTTTGCATTGCTTTCTCAGCATTGTTTTTATTAATTATTAATGGATGCAAAGCAGCTGGAAATAAAACAGCCCCGAATAATTCAAAATTATCAAGAAGTTATCATATAATAACAGGAATTGGTCTGTTTGGATAAAGAATGGAAACTTTTTCATCTCCAGAGCATCAACTTGCTCACTCGATGGGATAAACATCCATATTTATAAAAGTGACGTGTTTTCTATCTCGTTCATACATACGGCAGTTGTCTGGTTCATCAGTCTTGTCCTTGCAATGTCCAATTCCATCACAAAGCATCGTTCGTGGGATACACTCCTTCGAGTAGGTGCACTGAAACTCGTCATCATCACATGTACACTTATCTATAAAGTCAATATTATGTCCTTAATAATCATTTTAATGGAAGTTTACTTGAAATATGTTTAATTAATACACAGGCCGCTGCTACAGACCTAGGATTAAGCTGCGTGTTCATCTCCAGGAACAATATTATGCAAGTATGCAGAATCAGTCCAAGTATACCGATAGTGATTGGAATTTCGAGAGAATACCTGAGCATTATACGCATAACATACAAAATATGAATTTTTGTATATATTTCCCTATGCAATGATGAAGAATATTTCAAACTCGCTGATCACGTGAATACGATTATAATTCATTACAATATTTAATACTCTAATTCTTGTATGCTTCTATATCGTATACTGATTCAAGCTATAAAAATACTTTATATATAACTGCCACACCTATTTAAATATGAAAATGATACTATTCGATTCGATATTTTTGATAGAAATGTTGTTTTTAAACAATTAGTAATTAGTATCTGATTTAGCAATTTACCACAAATAGATCCAGTTTCGTCACTCATATCACCACAGTCATTATTACCGTCGCAGATGTTTTCAATCGGAATGCAGGTTTTATTATTACACGTGAATTCCGTGTCACTACACTTCTGTATGATGTCGCATGTCGGACATGTAGTTGGAGCTAAAATGAAAGACAAGAGCGAATAAGAAACATAAATGCTTGATATGACAATAAATTCACTTTTAGACGCATCCTGTTTTTTTAAATTAAATTAACTCGTGCAGTCAATACAATACTTTGGTTTACAGTTTATTTTTTCACTGAGCAATTATAGTTACCTTTGTTCACAAATTTGTAAAATACTTGCGATATGGGTTTATAGAAGACCAACCAAATATGATACTATGGAAAACTGGAACAGATTTTGTCAGTCCCAGCGAGTTCGAGCTAAGGAGAGTCCACTGTATATTTTTTCAAATCACTAGCACTGAACTTCATACACTGGATTTATTTAAGTTTAGTTTTTAAATTTATGTGATGGTGAGACCTAATTTAGGCGGCAATTTGTATAATCACGATTACGTAAGATAAACACCCTTTACTTAGCGCGTACGTCTAACTAGCCTGTTTCTAAAATGTTTAAATATACTAAATATATACATGTATAAGCGATAATTAAAAAGATGTTTTTATTGTAAGTGCACTAAATAAAAAGATATGGAATATATTACAGGGGCGTAAGGGATAGACCCGAAAAAACGTGTTAATTGAGGTCGTATCATTATCAGGTCCAAACGCAAAGGATATTGATGACAAGCCACACACTAATGTACTTGCAATAATTTCATTACACAGAATTGACATCTAAACTGTGTTTGAATCTTAGAAATGTTTATCTTCTCCTGGGTAAACCTTAACACTATTTTAACTTACCTGGTGTAGATCGACATCCCATCTCATCCGTTCCGTCAGTACAGTGGTCTCTTCCGTCGCATACTTGGTCGCTTCTGATGCTTGTCCATGTGCATGATGCAGAAGTAGATGTATAATCACAAAGGAACTTACTCATAGACGATTCTGCAATAAAAATGGATGTATGGTTAAAACATCTAATTAAGATATTACACCCATTTTGACAGAACATGTGTATTTCAGTAATAGGCCGACTGGCCAATGTCTCCGGTTTCGTTACAAATACTGGCATTGTTCCTGGTATGTAGCCGCTATTTCATCATGACGAATAGTAAACGTCAGAGAAAAAAGGCCATTTCTTCAACCAAAAAGTCACGGACACGGACAGCATGTGCCGTGTCACGGGTTCGAGCTCATGATAGAACTAAACCGGTGCACCAGATTTAAGGTCAACCATTCATATTGCAAAAAACACTAAAGAGATGAGTTATTCGGTCTTGATGGTCTTAACTGTACGCACTAGTATATCAATGTAAATCCGAGAACTCTTCCTTAATTTATATACCTATAGAATTATCATTCAACACCCATTGACTGCTATAATGAACTGCAGTTCTTTTTAATCATGTGCATCTTTTTGTATGATGTACCATCAACATTTCAAAAAATAAATCACACGTGGATGTTTTAACATAATTGATCATACTATTTTGTTTTACAGCGACCTATGGCATGGCAGCAACATCAAGGAGACCACAGTGGAAGCAAGAGCTGGATCATTTTATGGTTATCCTTGGTATTAGGAAGTATATTATGGTTCTTAATTCAAATTACTGGGATTTTGTATTTTAAATTATTGAGCTATTTATGTTAAACATATGTTGTATGTAGTAGTAATCATTTATTGAAAAAATACTAGTTTTAAAAGAGGTGGCCAGTTAGCAGGTAATGAAAAGTGGTTCTTTAATAATCACCAGATAGCTGCTAATGCTGTTTAAGGAAAAAAGTCATTTATGTATATTTTGCATCATTGATTGAATAAGGTTATATACCGTACTCAACTTTTTAAATATAAGATCAATCATGTTATATGGATCAGAATTATGGGGTTTAAAACAATGTCTTGTATTGAAAATGTCCAAAATTTTGCATGTAAAAATTTTTTAATGTAAATATTACAAGTTGGAATAATACTGTTTTTGGGGACCTTGGTAGACTTCCCATGTATATAGAGGCATCTAAACGTGTTCTAAAATATTGGATACGTATACTCTCCCTACCACATAGTAGATTTGTAAAATTTTGTTATGATATGTTATTATATTATGATAATCGTGCTAATGAAAATTGGGTCACAAATATAGGACATAAATTACAAAAAAATGGTTTCGGTTACCTTTGGACCAGCCAGTCAGTAGAAAATTCCAAGTTATTTTTATCTAATTATACAAATCGCCTTAAAGATAACTTTTCAAAGAGTTTAAATATTTCTTTTGGATGGAATCCTATGTATCAGCAATTGCTGTTTTAAAATTCCGAACATGTTTGGCAAATTTTAGATTCTCAGCGCATAATCTAATAATAGAAAAAGGAAAATAGTATAGAGTCTGTGTGTATTGTGAAACAATTATTGAAGATGAATTTCATTTTATTCTTTATATGTATGTTGTATGCCAACAGTCGCTCTAAGCACATAGATAAAAAAAAGTATAAACTTTTGTCAACTTATGTCATAGTATTAACTTAAGCGGAAGATATAAGACATCTTGCGATGTATTTATTTTATTCAGTTACGAAAAGAAACAATTTTTACTTGGTCTAGAGGCATTTCATTATTGTATTAATAAACATGTCTGTTATATATCAGTCTGCACTGTTGTTGCATAAAGGTAACCATTTTTGTTATTTCTTTGTAAAATACAATGTCATGTACATATTAAAAATGTGTATGGGCCGGTGGCCTTATATATTCACAATAACATTTTCCAAGTTTTTCAAAGATGTTGTATGTAGTGAACCACTAAGTATGTATTATCTATGCTGAAATAAAATAGAGTATCTCACTTGTTGTGGTCGACTTGAGTGTTTAGATTTAAATAAGACTAAACGGCTGGTAATACACAATGAGTTACATCGACCATGAAACAATATTCGGCGTAATGTTACTTACCCATTCTGGTCTTCAGATCGTTCTTGAAGATGTTGTCAATGTTATATCTTTTATCATCATGAGCGTTAGCTGTCATGGACACCATTGAAACAAATGCCAACAAGAATCCGCACTAGAGTGAACAAACTATTGATAAACTGAACATTCCCAAGCTACAAACATTTCAGCAAAATAAATAAAACGTTTCATTCATTGATCATATGAATAAAATAAATACTTAATATATAGCATGTTTTTGAGTATCGTTATACATGTAATACCAAATATGAATATGTAAATATTTTGTAGGAGAATATAATGGATTCCAATAATATTAATAATTTCATCAAGACAGTTTACCATTAACTATAGTCATATCGTCGATACCCGGTCTAACTAGTGCATGCATTTTCATGCTACGTGTATATAGTTTAGCCATTGCACCAACATCATTTTCTTATATAAATTTAAAATGCTCGGAAAAATGTCACTGATAAATTGCGTGCATTTTTAAAATTTAACATACATACTTTATTTGACAAAGTAGGCACAAAGTGCTTATGGTCAATATACATTTATAATTTACCGTAGCACGAATATGGCGAAATATACACAAATACAGAAAATAAGGCAAACACAATACAAACATGTATAAAGAAACACATCCTTACTAGAAAAAATATACACAAAACAGACACCGTAGAAATAATTAAACATATATTTGAAGACAGTAGATGGTTTGGGATAAGTGTTGTAGAAACAGAAATTATATTACAGGTTGTTTAAAGATTCATTCCTAATATAAAAAGCTTCCGGAAGAAATTTAGCAATTTTATAAAGACATAATTTACTATTTAGGACGTTATGGAAATGAATTTACTAACGCTTGGCCAAGACATATCACTAAAATTATTTTTCCTAATTACATTATATGTCGGACAACACATCATGAAATGATATTCTGATTCGATTTGATTGGAACTGCACATTTTACATAGTCGATTTTCTCCAGCTACATTTCTAATCCTACTAGTTTTGATTTCAACATTTTTGAGAGCTGAGTCTAAATCTGAGCTTAGAGAATTCACATCGTAGTTTATCATTTTCAAATTTATGAATCTATTCTGAGAAGTAAAAAATTAATTTTAATTAATTCTGAATGAACTGGTCTTCTAGTTTACTATTTATAATTGACAATAGGATTAAAATTATGATATGCATGCGTACATGTATACTGGTCATCCGTATTACCGCAAGTCTAACTTTTTATCATTTTCAGAAATATCAAAACTGTGTTTTAAGAGATCAAATGCATTGAAATGCGATTCAATTATATAGCAGTATTAATTTGAATTATTAGTCACATAATTGTATAAAATAAAGATAAATTGACTTGACTGTAAAAATGACATTAATCATCGATGAAAATGTTTGAAAGTCGCGATATGTAATGTTAACAAATGCTAGGCGGAAACAGAAGTGGAGGCGACACGCTTGTGTCAGTCATTGTTATTATACGGACACTAGCGGTAATAGGGACATAGCGGTAATAAGCTTAAAAGGGATACAGCCTTAATGTCAGTAATCTTATTCAGTATGTAAGCCCAAAAATTACTGTTATTTAACTTATATTGATGTTGGTCAATTTCATATAATTGAAAATTGGATTGGATTTTTCATAATTCTTAACCAAAATTTTAAAGACCTTTTTTTAGCAATGACATACAAAGGAAACCTACCAAGTTTTTCAAGTACGGCATATAATTCGGTGTATACGTTTATGAACCCCAAGAATGCGCTTACACATTTTTAATGTAGTTTATCTATTAGAATTCAGTTCTAAAAGTGAGCTTAACCCTATCAAAAAATGATATCCTCTAAATTTACAAAAGGCTGATCTGTGCCTTAAAGGCAATACTATATATTACAATAATTATCAACTTCATAAGAATCTTTAAAAGTACAATATGTTTGTTTCGACCTCTGTCGGATACACCAGTAACACTGTTTATACTACAAAACTAGTCATTAACATATTTGTGAAAATGATTGTCAGAAACTTGTAATACAAACGAAGATTTTGGTATTGACACAGAAATATAACAGAACTGGTTCAAGTCAATATCACAGAATTGCTTTTTAACAATATAATACCAATCTTTTACACTTGATTAATTTATGGTTTGCCCAGAGTGCTATACGCTTATTTAATCTCGTGGAGTCAGTAGTTGACAAACAAGTCATTGCAGATATAAGACATCTTGCATTACAGTTTGTCCTAATTTCTCTTCCAATGAAATGTCCGCATTTCATTTGAAATTTGAAAAATATATCGCATAAAATGTGCCTAGAACCTGATATGGAGAAAATACATAACTGCATGTACAGAAATTAAGACAAACTGTAAATCAGTTATCGTTCATATTTTGAATTTTATGCGACAATGTTGCAATGGTTTTCCACTGACGGATAAAAGGTGGAATCCAACCCATATCACCGGATAAAGTGGAGAGCCATCTCAACAAAGTAACTGGCACATACATATTTTTTTTTTTATTATATTAATTTGTTTTGGAAAGAAATCGGTATATTTTAAGAGTACGACGAACGCGTATTTGAGTGACATGAAATGGCCGTGATATGTCATAATCTACAATATCCATGTGTCAGTTACTTTAATGAGACGGCTCTCCACTTTATCCGATGAAAATTGATGGAGTATTACAGAAGATATCAAAGACAATGTTACCTGGGTCAAGCGTTTGTTAACTAATTTTGGTCGAGGCATATCATGGAAAGTCATGTGGTGTAGGTACCGATAAAAATACCAACATGGAAACATGGATAAATGGTCAATGTATGAAAGTTGAAATACATAGTTTATATTGAATATCGGTCCGGGAAAAAGTAGTCGTTGTAATAGTTTAAGTTTATTGATATTATCGGCATATCATGCCTCTGACCATAAATTGACCATAATGAACAATAATGAACTGTTAATTAAAATATTTTTGTTGTAAAGAAAATGTGAAATTGATCAATGTAAAATAATATGCTAACGAAAAAATAAATTCATGTATAAACAAACAACAATTTAATAATTGTCAGCCCCTTCTACGTCGGTTGATTTGTCATTGAAATGAAAAATCCGTATTAAAATATCAAAGTATTAATCGAACTATGAAAATAAAAAATAAACTTACTAGCTTTGACGTCGACATCTTGGTCTGTGTTGAACGAGTAGTGGAAAACACAGTTTGTGATGGATTGAGAAAGTTAATATAGACTTACAAACGGAAGCCTTATTAATAAAACGTTAGTTTTGGTTATAGAATTTAAAGATTTATGTTCGCATGCTATTGGTTACACCTGGGGCACTATTATTGTCTAACTGCACTTTCAGTTATGTTTTAAAACGTTTTAAATTTGTCGACTGACATATTGAATATGTGACCACATGAGATTGAACTTATGACTCAGAATTTAGATATTAGATGTATAATATGAAGTGTTGAGGATTGTATTTTAAATATTGTCATTCTAATGTATATCCATTAACACATTCACTGGTGAATTTTTAAAAACTTTCACCATCAGTTACGACCATTTTTGTTCCTCTACCTCAACGTAAAGTAGTACATTAAAATCTAACGAAGACACCTGTATGAAAATTGATCTACCTCTATAACAGATGACACAATAAATGCAAAAATGTGTATAAGTCTAACCAATATTTAATCAATCCAAAGTGTAAATATGATGTATGGAACTACGATGTTGCAGAAAAAATGAAAAATGTAACCCCGCTCCTTTAAGATTTAGTCAAGATTTTGCCTATTACCAACAAGTAACAAATTGACAAATATTACTAAGATAAAAACTAAATCGGGGCAACAACTGAAATTTTCTCAGAATAAACTACTATGTGTGTATAATGGCTATAGCAAATTTTAAAAAAGACGTGTGTCAGAAACCCATGGTTACTTGACATTGGATATCTTGCATTTGTGTTTGAACGTTTGTGATTGGGGTTAGTTATTCTTTTCCTCAACATTTGCGGAATTTTACCAGGGTTAAGACAATAGTTAAACGGTTTATGTAAGTGAAAACAAGATTTTCATGTTTAAAACTATTTGCAGATAACTCATACAACAACACAGCCCTATAGCTCTATTACTCTTAACATTATTGCTTTCCCAACATCTGCTACCGTAATTATTTTAACATCTACATTAGGAAATATTTCATCATGATCTTCTTCAGCATGGTCATTATTACTTGTACTAACACAACTTGGTATCAATATCAATACTGAACAATTTAGCTTTACAATATTTAGCTTTTAGATGGCCAACTTCAGACTCAATGATCGATATCTTATCATTTATAGAAGATAAAAAAGCATCACTATAAAACAATTTGCCGGTTAAATATTTGTACCATTCTTGACAAGTTTTCTTTTTGGTAAAGACACTGTATGTTTATATTTCTTTTGTTCACCACTGCTAACTTTGAATGTATACTAACATGATAATAAATAATGGTCTGGTACAAATCTATTTTCCATATCATTGTTTCAGAATTAAGGCTCTTATTTACTTCAAACTCAGAGTACTAGTTCATTAATTTAAAAAAAATCATATAAATTCAATCTGCAACCAACATTCCTCCGGTTGAAATACATGTATTATGGTTATGTTTACATTGTCTCCTATTGAGGACACAACAATGTACATTTTATAAAAAAACTCACAAAATAAAATCAACAAGTTCCCTGCTACGCAGTATCTGATCTACACTTTCAATAAATTCAGGCATGTCAGAGATTATTGCGTTAAAGTCTCCAAGAATGCAAAATGTTCCAATATTCTGATAATCATGCATATACATTACATCATGAATGATAAAAAGTCATAATTTATGCATTTACATAATCTTGATGAATTAATTGGTGACAAATTACATTCTTTGCTAGTCTTACATGTAAAAGACTGCTATAAAATTCCTTCATAACTATCATGACCGTATAAATTAGTCATGTATCTATACATTACCTTTATTTTAACAAAGTACTCCCATTTTCAATGGTTTAAATTTAAGATTTATATGATCTTTACTGTCAAAATTATCATCTAAAAATGGGTGGGCAGAATTTGGAACATTTATTTTTATAGGTTTCAAAATACAAAACAATGACATTCATTTGAGATGTGTTCCCTTTGAATTTGTATTGAAATCTGTGTGCATGAGGAATCCATTTTTCAAAGATTTAAGACACAAGGACATCCATATTAATGAAAACTCATGGTAAAAGACACAGTATCAATCTAATTTGTTAAAGAAAAATATAAGTCACCATGCAATATTAAAATATTTTTTATTTTTATTTTATCAAGGGCAACAACTCTTGATTTAAAAAAAAAGTGATGTAAAATAGATTAATGAATCTAAGGTAACCATTATAGGGATAGAAATAATTGGGCTATACCATTAAATTTTGAATTTGTAATATTATAATTTTAAGTGGCAATGAGCAGATACATCGGTAAAGTACAGCATTAAGGATGTAAAATACGTTATAAGATGAGATATCGAACTGACGATTCTGAAACCATTTCAGATTTACTCTTTAACTGTGAAGCCACACGGATATTTTGGAGGACTTTTTAAAATGATTGAGATCTTCTCGTCATTTTAGTTAAGTGGACATAATGCTTGGTGATAAGAATATCAATAAAAACCTTAAATGAAATTATTTTAATCGCAAAACATCAACTTTTCTCATTACTTAAATATTTTTTAATATTTTAAACCATATTTCTAAGACGTATAACTGTAATATTCCTTGAGGTACAAATTTGATTAGTATATAAAGAACATGCATAAAGTTACGCAGTGTTAAATAATATCACCCACATTTACACAGCAAACGGCTTAATTTCTCTTAACGTGACTATGACGTCGTGTCAAACTTTCATCCTAAACGTTTTTAGTGTAGTCACCGCCCATACGCACACCTTTTCCTATGTCGGGTAATCTACTTACCATAGATGTCTATGTAGTATTTCTTATCGAAATAAGACAGAATCTTCATTGCTTTAATCACAAAATAGTGCGTGCTTTCGTATCTCCGACCATGTAGATGTGACTTAACCTATGAAAAAAACCTCTAAAGTCCATTGGAGCCAAGTCAGGGCTGTACGGAAAATGTGTTTTAAAATCGCTGAGATCCGAGCACGTCGATTTCTAACCGTGTCGATGCAGTCGTTAGCGGTGGTTTATGTACTTGTTATTTCTTATTCAAAAAGAAAGTGTCTCCATTGTTATTTCTACAAGTAATGGCGTCATGACGTCGGTTTTAGGCAGATATTTTAGGCGCCTAATTCAACAGTAACTGTTGCAGCTGTTTTATTTGATTTTTACCTCAACGCATACTATTTGAACGAATTAGCTAAGCGTGGTTTTACTGGTTGCAGTCATTATTATGTACGCTTCTAAGCGGCACATCGTCTAAAATTGCAATTCCACGAAGTTGAATACGAATAGTAGTTTGTCTCTGAAAATTATTATTCACTTATTATCTCGAACTTAACATTTATTCACAACAATAACTATTTCTTTATTTCCGTTTCAAAATCATTTCCATTACACTATTGCTTAGATGTTATTGATTCGACAGTGACGTGAAGAACACATAGCTATCCTTCAGCGGATAACAAAACTAGTACACAACATGCCAAACTTCATCACTAACTAATAGATATTCTAGATGGTAATGGTCTTACTCAAATGGTTAAAGAACCCACCAGAAACAATAATACACTAACACTGGTCATCACCAACATCCCTGGCAAAATACGTAGGATCGATGTAATCTCTGGTATCTCCGATCACGATGCCGTATTAAATGAACTCAATATTTGCCCTACTAAACTTAAACAGACCCAAAACAACATTCCCCTGTAGAAGAAAGCTACCTGGGATGGCAAATTCATCAGACCTTCATTGTAGTTTGTCTGTAGCTTTTGTAATCGTTTGAGGTATATGTTTCTCGATGCTGATCTGCAGATGTTGATTCTTCATCATGTTGATGCAACTGATGTTTCAGATTATGATACTTCAAATGTTGATGCAACAGATGTTGATGCTGCAGATGTTAATGCTTTGGATATTGATACTTCAGATGTTGATGCTGCAGATGTTGATGCTGCAGATGTTGATGCTGCAGATGTTGATGCTTCTGAAGCATCAACATCTGAAGTGTCAATATCTGAAGCATCAACATCTGAAGTGTCAATATCTGAAGCATCAACATCTGAAGTGTCAATATCTGAAGCATCAACATCTGAAGTGTCAATATCTGAAGCATCAACATCTGAAGTGTCAATATCTGAAGCATCAACATCTGCAGCATCAACATCTGCAGCTTCAACCTCAGCAGCATCAACATCTGAAGCATCAACATCTGCAGCATCAACATCTGCAGCTTCAACATCAGCAGCATCAACATTTGCAGCTTCAACATCTGAAGTGTCATTATCTGAAGCATCAACATCTGCAGCATCAACATCTGCAGCATCAACCTCAGCAGCATCAACATCTGCAGCTTCAACATTTGCAGCATCAACATCAGCAGCATCAACATCTGAGGTGTCATTATCTGAAGCATCAACATCTGCAGCATCAACATCTGCAGCATCAACCTCAGCAGCATCAACATCTGAAGCATCAACATCTGCAGCATCAACATCTGAAGTGTCAATATCTGAAGCATCAACATCTGAAGTGTCAATATCTGAAGCATCAACATCTGAAGTGTCAATATCTGAAGCATCAACATCTGCAGCATCAACATCTGCAGCATCAACCTCAGCAGCATCAACATCTGAAGCATCAACATCTGCAGCATCAACATCTGCAGCTTCAACATCTGAAGTGTCATTATCTGAAGCATCAACATCTGCAGCATCAACATCTGCAGCATCAACCTCAGCAGCATCAACATCTGCAGCTTCAACATTTGCAGCATCAACATCAGCAGCATCAACATCTGAGGTGTCATTATCTGAAGCATCAACATCTGCAGCATCAACATCTGCAGCATCAACCTCAGCAGCATCAACATCTGAAGCATCAACATCTGCAGCATCAACATCTGCAGCTTCAACATCAGCAGCATCAACATCTGCAGCTTCAACATCTGAAGTGTCATTATCTAAAGCATCAACACCTAAAGCATCAACATCTAAAGCATCAACATCTAAAGCATCAACATCAGCAGCATCAACATCTGCAGCTTCAACATCTGCAGCTTCAACATCAGCAGCATCAACATCTGCAGCTTCAACATCTGAAGTGTCATTATCTGAAGCATCAACATCTAAAGCATCAACATCTAAAGCATCAACATCTGCAGCATCAACATCAGCAGCATCAACATCAGCAGCATCAACATCTGCAGCTTCAACATCTGAAGTGTCAATATCTGAAGCATCAACATCTGCAACATCTGAAGCTTCAACATCTGAAGTGTCATTATCTGAAGCATCAACATCTGCAGCATCAGCATCTAAAGCATCAACATCTGCAGCATCAACATCTGCAGCATCAACATCTGCAGCATCAACATCTGCAGCTTCAACATCTGAGGTGTCATTATCTGAAGCATCAACATCTGCAGCATCAACATTTGCAGCTTCAACATCAGCAGCATCAACATCTGAGGTGTCATTATCTGAAGCATCAACATCTGCAGCATCAACACCTGCAGCTTCAACATCAGCAGCATCAACATCTGCAGCTTCAACATCTGAAGCATCAACATCTGAAGGATCAACATCTGCAGCATCAACATCTGCAGCATCAACATCAGCAGCATCAACATCTGAAGCATCAACATCTGCAGCATCAACATCTGCAGCTTCAACATCAGCAGCATCAACATCTGCAGCTTCAACATCTGAAGTGTCATTATCTGAAGCATCAACATCTAAAGCATCAACATCTGCAGCATCAACATCTGCAGCATCAACATCAGCAGCATCAACATCTGCAGCTTCAACATCTGCAGCTTCAACATCAGCAGCATCAACATCTGCAGCTTCAACATCTGAAGTGTCATTATCTGAAGCATCAACATCTAAAGCATCAACATCTAAAGCATCAACATCTGCAGCATCAACATCAGCAGCATCAACATCAGCAGCATCAACATCAGCAGCTTCAACATCTGAAGTGTCAATATCTGAAGCATCAACATCTGCAACATCTAAAGCTTCAACATCTGAAGTGTCATTATCTGAAGCATCAACATCTGCAGCATCAGCATCTAAAGCATCAACATCTGCAGCATCAACATCTGCAGCATCAACATCTGCAGCTTCAACATCTGAGGTGTCATTATCTGAAGCATCAACATCTGCAGCATCAACATTTGCAGCTTCAACATCAGCAGCATCAACATCTGAGGTGTCATTATCTGAAGCATCAACATCTGCAGCATCAACATCTGCAGCTTCAACATCAGCAGCATCAACATCTGCAGCTTCAACATCTGAAGCATCAACATCTGAAGCATCAACATCTGCAGCATCAACATCTGCAGCATCAACATCAGCAGCATCAACATCTGCAGCTTCAACATCTGCAGCTTCAACATCAGCAGCATCAACATCTGAAGCATCAACATCTGCAGCTTCAACATTTGCAGCTTCAACATCAGCAGCATCAACATCTGAGGTGTCATTATCTGAAGCATCAACATCTGCAGCATCAACATCTGCAGCATCAACCTCAGCAGCATCAACATCTGAAGCATCAACATCTGCAGCATCAACATCTGCAGCTTCAACATCAGCAGCATCAACATCAGCAGCATCAACATCTGCAGCTTCAACATTTGCAGCTTCAACATCAGCAGCATCAACATCTGAGGTGTCATTATCTGAAGCATCAACATCTGCAGCATCAACATCTGCAGCATCAACCTCAGCAGCATCAACATCTGAAGCATCAACATCTGCAGCATCAACATCTGCAGCTTCAACATCAGCAGCATCAACATCTGCAGCTTCAACATCTGAAGTATCATTATCTGAAGCATCAACATCTAAAGCATCAACATCTAAAGCATCAACATCTGCAGCATCAACATCAGCAGCATCAACATCTGCAGCTTCAACATCTGCAGCTTCAACATCAGCAGCATCAACATCTGCAGCTTCAACATCTGAAGTGTCATTATCTGAAGCATCAACATCTAAAGCATCAACATCTAAAGCATCAACATCTGCAGCATCAACATCAGCAGCATCAACATCAGCAGCATCAACATCTGCAGCTTCAACATTTGTGGTGTCATTATCTGAAGCATCAACATCTGTCGCATCTACATTTGAAGTGTCATTATTTGAAGGGAGACTATTCATTTTTCATGACATTCCAAAGTCAGATAAATTATGTCCCTAATGCAATCATTTCAATGGAAAAAAACATTTCAAACCTCAAGCCTAATATGAAAAGGAAAAAGTTGGGTTCAGATGGAAAAATAATTTTCAAGAGATTGTTGGATGTAACGGGATTTCAGTCGGTACCCGTTGCTCGACAATCGGTCGTCCTCGAATCTTCCCTAATATGACGCGAATTGAACTTTTAAATGTGGAAGTTTGATATAAATATGTGTATTTTAGGTGTGGGATAACATTTTAAGCTTTAGTGTACTAAAAAAAGTTGGAAATAAGAACAAAACGAAATGTAAAAACCGTTAAAATTTTGATCGTGGGGGGTGAATCGCGTAAAGTCTGCAACCGTTTGTGGATTGCACAATGTTTGTCTTAATTGAATAATGTGCAGTTTTTAATTATGAGTATTCCGATGATTGACATTGGAATAACTAGTGTCCTATTTCTTCATGACACGTGACTCCATTAATAAATCATTGATGAATATAAATAGGTAATACACTAATGATATACAAACACCAGACAAGCAATTTGTGTTAAGGACGTTCTTTTCTATTGTTTCGATAAGCGTGCGCCTAGGTTTTGAGTTCCGTCAGCCCCTACCACCTCTTACCGAACACCCCCACCCACCAATTTGGTGAATATGAACAAATGTGAAAACCGTTGTGTATAATTATGCACAGTGTAATGTATTGTTAAATTGTATGCATTAAGTTAATCGTCAAGATATACAAGATAACATGCTTTTCATTACAAATATGAGTATATTGCTGCTATTTTGATTATTTGTAGACAAACATACACGCGATGGTAGTAGAATACCTAATTGATGTCACACTGATAAAATTTAAACATATTGCCCCTTTATATTTTGTTAGATATTACATAAATTAAGAATTATAAGTGAATATAACACAAAGAAATAATGCAAAGTACATGTATGTAGTCAAACCTGTGTTTGCAAACAACTCTAAATACTGGCCACTCTGTGATTGAAGGCTATTCTTTGAATACCCGTCATAGATTAATCTACAATAAACAGACCACCGATGGCCTTTGTTCACATATGTTTATATATATATGTGTGTGTGTGTTGTTTTTTCTATTCACCTGTGTTCCGTTCTGTTCACTGGTTTGAATGTACAGTGTAACATCCATGAACTGTCACCTCCGAACAACAGCCACCTCCCTGTTACAGCCAGTATATTAGCAATCCAAAGTCGACGTCTTACTATATTTTCAATCCCTCAACAACAGTCACCTCCGAACAACAGCCAATTTCGTCCTTCCCAATTGTTGGCTGTTGTACGGAGATTGCACTTTATATGACATTGTTAACATTTACTGATTGAAAGTACGCGCTTTTGAAGAATATTGAAACATATTTAGGTGCAAAAACATGCATATTGTAACAAACTACATATTTCGACCACAAAATATAGTTTATTTAATCATATAGAATCTAGAGCTACACGTATTATAATTATACAGATTCTAATTCACATATATCACAAAGACTACATAGTCAAAGCACACAATGTATATATTTATAACTTAATGATTTACGAATAAAATCATATCACAAAGACACGGTCATGACAGACGTTATGAAACTGAACGATCAGGATGGACGGTCAAACGCTACTGGTGAACATGTACTTGGGACTCTAACTCTGGACCAGTAGCTCCACAACGAAAGTGTGAATGAGTGAGTGCTGCATCTCAAATCCGCCGCCTTATATACCCTCGGCACAGACATCACGTGATGGGTTTCCGCCAATCACCAGATGCAACACAACACATTAACCAATCAACGTCAGCAGCGACGTCACAAACATTATAAACATGACGATGAAATGCGGGACAATGTCCGCCATTACACATAAAAGTTTGTCATAAAATAAAGTGTACTTATCGTAATAAAAAGGAAACAAGTTTACAGCTATGGGATTCTACACTCGTTAGGGATTCTAAAGATACTTATGTTATTGAAATGTGTTCGTTAATAATGAAATAATTCTACTTGGAAAATTCGAATCGAGGGAAATTACAAACGCTGACAGATTTGACAGATAATAATGAAACTAGATGAATTACATCATGGAAAGCTATAATGAATAATGAGAAGTTCGTTTTTATGCAAATAACTGATAATAAAACCATAGCAAGACCAAACACTGTAAATCTACATTGAAATAAGTGGAATGAACAATAAACACTAAATTAATAAGGGTAATAAAGTGGGTGGGGTAACGGGCATTACAATATATATATCCTAACCGGATCATTATGTTTCATTCATAGGAAGTTAATACACCTATTGGCTTGATGTGACTTTACAATTTCTTCTATTAAAAGTGGAGTTATAAATTTTCGTTATTTAGAACCATGGTCTGAGTTACTGATGTATGATTTCCAAAGAACATATTTTTATCACTATTAATAATTAAATGATTAAACATTAATACACAAATTCAATGTAATTATTTTGAATGAAAGCCCGATTAATTGACATAAAAAGAAATACTTTTTCATTAGTCGCTTTATGTGCCAAGTACACTTCAGATAAGAGGTATTGATTGATTAATTCTATTTAAGAGTGTTTATTAAATCCTTTTTTACATACTGCAATGTGCGAAGGATCAAACTTATAGTGGGAAATCTGCCATGTGTTGTTTTTAAGTTGTCGTTAAATATTTTTTAAGTACGTGTACACAAAAAAGCGCCAGCGCGTGAATGAACAGATCATTACCTAATTACCATTTCTGGTTAAATGTCAGAAACTGAAAGACTGTTTGCTCCGCCCTGTTCATTGATCACATTGGCTTGGTGAGTATTAATCATATGTTGACATATCACTTTAATCTTCGGACGCGATTTTCATAATCAAGAAAAAATCGCAAGAAGAAGAAATGCTTTCGTTCTGTTTCACTGATAGAATATCAATGACTCTTACTATCTATTTTGTTTGTATCAGGTACCTCGTAAACGGCAATATCGAAGTTTCGGGCAACATTAGATACAGGAAACTGGAGTGTAAAGTCGATGTTAACGGCCTTGAGAGTATTCCTGCTCGATCGTTCGTGCATTGTTGCTCATTATGTTCAGGAGATGCTAATTGTTCCATCGCTCACTTTCAGAGTACTGGCTCATGCATGATGGATACCCGACCAAATCACACCATACCTGCTGATGCAACCCCAGGCAATAATCCCTGGATATCGTATTTGAAATACCAGGTAACTTTGTAATTCCTTTATGATAATAGAAACTTTCCGTTGTCAATAGGACGATGAAATTTTCAAATTCAATTATATTTTTAGCGCAACTAAAGTGAACATTAGAATAAATCAGTATGTTATCTGATTGATTGAATTAGATTTTTTACTCGATGTTTCATTCTTAGGCCCCTTTTCTAACTGTATTTACAATTATGGTCGTCCAAGAATTTATCAATAAGTGAAATAATGTCGCCTCTGTTTGCTTCCTATTTTCAAAACTAGTTTTCAGAGTTTGAATATCACGATATAAAGTCAGCACTACTTAGTTATTTTCCTATGACCCGCCTCCATGGCCTAGTGGTTAAGGTCGCTGACTTCAAATCACTGTAACCTCTCACTGATTGAGGATCGTGGGACGAGTCCCGCTCTTTATGACTCTTTATGTGATAAAGTAGGCAGTTGCTTACGGAGGATGGGAGTATAGAACTGGTTCTGCCCAGGAACGATGGTTAGATGAACTGTCCGCCTCACATGGCTCTGACTGTTGAACAGAGGCGTAAAGCTCAAATAAGCAAATAAACAAGCAACAGTTGCTCCTATATATTACTTGTTTTCTATTTAACAGCATGACTATGGTGTTAATTGGACTAAAATAGGTATATCAAGTTTCCACGTGTCCGCTGACCCCTACACATGGACTGAGTGTCAGACATATTGTCTAAACCTTTCATCTGACCTTGCAGCCGTCAGAAGCAATGCAATGATGACATTTGCTGTTGACAACATTAATGTGTTGCCGCAGGATGACAAATATTTGCATATTGGTGGTAAAAGGAACACGGACCTTACTTGGAGTTGGATTAATGGTAAGCCTTGGGACTTTACTAGCTGGGATTCAATCGAACCATCTAACAACAATGGCGAAGATTGTCTGTCCGTTTTCCACCGGTTTGCAATGATTGAATGGGCCCGATATGGCTGGGATGATATCAGTTGCGGACTTTTAGGGTATTGCCTATGTGAAAAATCACCGCTCACGGACTTAAAGGATCTTCCATATTCATGTTTACCCGACGAATAGAAAATAGATTTTCTGGAAGTGTAAATCAGAATGTAATTTCTTTTTCTTTTAATAAAACGTTTGTTCGTATAACAAGTGATGCTGGCGTAAATACTGTGAATTACTTTTGTTAACCTTGAGCACTAAAAGAAAACATTGGCTAAACTTTGACACATTCAGCAGAGCTTCAAACGAATGGTCGTGACAAACGTTGTTTTCTCTGACACGCGTCTATTTCATTTTTCTAGACGAATTTTAGTCATGGGTCAATTATGTTCAAAATGTTCACTATCGTTAGCGCTTTTACTAACTATGGATTAAAGGGGCATGTCCTGGAACTGAAGTGACTCGAATAGCAATTAAATTGTTATTGTTTCAATGCCTAAATCAATTAATGAAAGCCATGTAAATTATCTATGAAATATCCACATTTCAAGATTTACCAAACCTGCCGATTTCGGCCTCTGAAAATTCACAACTCGACCCTTTCGGGATCTGTCAAAACCGAAAACATCGTGAAAAAAATGTCAGCAAGCTGTGAAATGGTAAATATTGCACATGTTACGTCATTTATGTGACATAAAGTTTATCTATCGATCAATTATAGGTAGATATCCTTGTTTTGCAGCTTTGAAAGACAGTGCGCACGCTCAGTAATTCTCAGACTAATCGGAAATATCGTTGTCGTCAATAAAAGGCTTACAGCCTTTTATTTCAATCGACATACAAATACCGACGCGCGCGTTATATAAAGTCAATTTGGAACGCACATTCTTCTTTGACTTTTCGGTAATAATTGGTTTTACACGTGATGCAGGCATTTTTGGTGTATGAAACCCAAGACACAGCAGTTCCTGGGCATGCCCCTTTAACCAAAGTGTTGCGAATATTTCCATTGTTGCCTTTGTTGTGTCCTTTTGTGTTGCTTTCTGTCATCTTTGTTGTTTTGAAAAGAAAAAAAGAGAACAATCATATTGTTTATAAATTATTTCAATGAGTATTACTAACAACAAACACATGCGTGTGACCTTATACTTCCCTGTCATTGGTGATCATACTACAGTGTAACCTCCATGAACTGTCACCTCCGAACAACAGCCACCTCCCTTTTACAACCAGTATATTAGCGACCCAAATTGATGTTTTACTCTATTTTCACTCTCTCAACAATAGCCACCTCCTAACAACGGCCATTTTTGTCCTTCCCCATTGGTGGCTGTTGCAGGGAGATTGCGCTGTATTGTCACTAGGTTAATGCATCTTTTTACTTTTAAACCTGGTAAATGTGGCTTATATGTCGTTGAAATGGGCTCCTATTAAATCCATGGATAATCTTGAAAGCCCTAACGGGGTCTTTAATTGTGCTTCGATGCTTTTATTGTGTTTATATTTAGAAAACTGTTCAGATCTACGGTAATATGCATGACTCTTATTCTTACAGCTTATGTGAATCGGAATGGCAATTTAATTGTTCTTGAATATTTTTTTTATTAAGTATTAACTAATATCTGTGTATACCGAACCAGGTTCTTGGCACATTCTATGCAATATATTTTCCAAACTTCGAATGAAATGCGGACATTTCATTGGACAAGAAATTAGGACAAACTGTAATTCTACATATTTTATACTAATACATGTAGGATATAGTACTTCGTACTACCGTACACTACATACTAGTAAGTATCATGGACATACACGATTTTTCCTGCAATGTAGTCAAACTTGCGTAAACATCCACCTCCAAGTAAAGGCCACCCTGTAAATAAAGGCCATTCTTTAAAACATGTTATTTGATGATCTTCGTATAAGTGTCACTTGTCAATAAAGCCACTTCACAGGTTTGACTGTATTTAAACAGGACACTAAGACTTGATAAAAAAACCGTTATTCTGATATTACATGTGGACGTCGTACTGAGATTTCACTGTGTGAGCTCTCTCTGATATCTGGAACACGTGCATGACATTTTATAATTAGAAATGCGGTCAACTACGAAAGAATATCTCCGTAATTTAAATTGATTATTCTGATATTTTAAAATACGAATGGCAATGTCATAGTTTACTTGCTGCGCGTACCATGTTTAAACAAGATGTCAATAATTTGAAAATTAGACACTTGTGCAAACGCCATTCCATAAGAAGTAATTTAGTCCTTGAAGAAGACGGAAAGCTTCATTTTGCGACGTTACTTCATTCAAGGCACGATTGTAAACAAGTGGAAAAAATGTAAAGTAAAAATAAAAAAATGTACTTTTTATGAATGACAAAGGCTAAAATACGATGGCAGTGCTTCGGTTTCAGTTCACACAAATCAATCGAAATGTCGGTAAAGAATTTGGGGTAAAGGCAGGCACACGGGTGTTGTGGGGCACAGTTAGCGATGTCAGGTGTATAATATGTAATGGTGTCAGTTGTAAAAATAAATGTTAGATGTATAAAGCGATATAAGGTATAATTGTCAGTTCCATATTGCGTTGCCAGGCGATTATATCAATGTCAGGCGTACATGACGATATCAAATGTAGACAGCGATTCCAAGCATATAATTACTATTTCAGGCATGGACGACCTTGCCATACCAAACCAACCATGCCTTAGTATTAATAACATATATAAAAGCGATTTCAGACGAAGAGTAAGCATTCACTGTACGTCCATAGGTACTCGGTTTCGTGATGTTTATACCCGTATGTACGTTATTTTTAATTAAACTTATCAAACAACCAAAAATCTGTCAAAAAATATTTTTCCCGCATAAACATAAAGGTAAGTGACAAGTCACTCGCCATCTTTCTATTGACGGAAGTGACGATTTCCGAAATAGGCTGGTTGCGTGCGTCCCGGCTTTCCTTCTTTAGCTTTCAAAAACGGTTAAACTTGGCGCACTACAGCAAGAGCTAGATTCCCCCAAAAAACCGCACGCATTTATATTATTATTATTGCTTACGCTTTTAGTTGTATTCATCAAGAATGTATAAGGCCAGAACAAAAGGTCAAGGTAATTCGACCGGTGCTACATTTAGGCACGACATTATGAAATTAATTTGGACCAAACTGTACTGAAAACAAAATAGCAACCACAGAACGCCGCAAAGATAGTACATACCTATATAATAATAATGTGTTCATTTTCATTATGGTCCCAGCTGACACTGATGGCATATCACAGTAATGGAACGTAGACCTGTATCTATGTCATGTGTCACATAAAAATATAATACTACAGTATGAATTTATACTTTCACATGAGCTAACCCTTGTTAAAATGAAAGAAAAATAAGTTTTATCAGAGATTTAATGACATTGTTTTCGACAAATGCATTATACATTAATGGTGTAGGCAATGAAATGACATTATGTACTGAGAAAACAAAGTTGAAGAAATCGAGAAAAAAGTAATTGTTAAAGGGTCGGTTTCTACTGTGATAATTAAACAAAATAATAAAGCCCCTACTGTTTATCAAGACTACTTAATAAACAGTAGTTTGATATAACTAGGTACGAGTACTCCTTATATCCAATGAGCAACACTCTCGAATAAACATTGATTAAAAAGTGAATTGAAATGGAATTCCTGCGGATAAGACCTTTAACAAGTTTGACATTTCATACAAACCTGTTCATCTATAATAAAATTGTTATATTACATAATTGGAAATATCTCTTGTTTCAAAAACTTTATTTGTTTCAGTGATAAATCGGTTTAGCTTCGTGTTGATCGACATGTATAAGGTCTCAAAATTTCGCTATCACCAAACACTTTTGTGTCGGTAGGTGTTTTTTTAAAATAGTATTTTTTATTAAGAGATATTTTGGCAATGGAATATGGTCGAGATCGAAAGAATGCTATGATCGTCAGAAAAAGGGGTCGATCGGGAAACCAACTAACTTCGTACGCATAAGAAAGCGACTCACAGGAATAACACATGAAGAAATCCCATCTTTCCCAAAACACCACGAGAAAAATGACTTTTAAAATCTTAAGATGTAATCGGATTCCACTTATTTATTTTTTCTGACCTGATGAAGGGTGACACAATGAAAATATCAGGTGTACATTTTGCATAACAAACAAGACGTGTTTTTAAAGCGCTATGTCCCCGTGACCTTGACCTACTGATCTGAAAATGCACATGTCCGGTAGAGGCTGTCATGAGGACCCAACATGATAATAATTATGGTGTTTGATGATTGTAGGTGGAAGTCTTTTCGATTTTATAGGCAAGTTTAGTACTTGGTACAAACAGACAGACAGGCCAAAACAATACGTCCCGATGTATCGATACGGGGGCATAAAACAACATATACTATTTAGAAAGTATCTCCCGTACGTTATCATGACAGTGAGTGTGGTTTTAAAATCATTCAAATGATAAATATGACTTTGTATGTTCGCATACAAAGGGGTTTGTCACGAAAACAAAAAACCCGTGACAAACCCCTTTGTTCGCATATTTCATAACAATGCATTGCGTACATATATTAGAGTAACTTGAAAACATCAGAAACGAGAAATGTAGCAACACACACTAACAATATTTATTTAATTAAGGAAATGTTTTACAAACAAAACAATAATGTTTTCAATTAATGATCATACAAAATTCTCAAATACGTAGATTCAAATAATCCCCAAATAAGTTGTATTCCAATGTCACTGATCCTGGCGTAAATTCATAGAAAATTACAGAATATCCAATTTTATGTACTTTTAACTCCACACAGAAGACGCAAAATAGGAATATCCAAATAATTTCAATTATCAGTTAAAAGCCAAAGGTCTGAAGATCCAATTATGATGACTATTATTACAACAATTCCAGATTGAAACTAAATCTCCCTTATGGTTATGACGATTTTCTACAACATTCTACAATCTCCTTCATTGTCCTCAATAACAATTTTCATTAAGTTCCTCCAAGATATCTGATTTTCCAGAAGCTTCTTAACCCCAAATCAGCAAACACAAAAATCAAGTCAGAGCTGTTCAAGGTCAAAAGAAATGACTCAACATCATCACAACAGAATTCATTATCATAATCCCTGACAAGCCTTGATAATTGTGTAATGAGAGTAGTTTCCAAACTTTCGAAATAAATGAGTAATTCAGAGTCTATTTCTTTAAACTGTCCACACACAAAAAAACCACTTCATTACGCAATCCTTAATTTGTCAGCTAGCAGTAACTCGGCCTAATCATTTAAATATTTCCCGACCGAAGATTTTAGTGATTTTGACAAAACAATCTATCTTTTCGTTTTCAGTACTGGCATACACGTATAATGTTACACACTCCCCATAAAACAATAATAAACTGGGCTTAAGTACTGCAAACTCCAAACCAACAGAAATATTTAGATGGCTTCAATTATTTTTCTGTAAGGCAAGCAGTCAGCGGTTCAACGAAGTTCACAAGCGCTGACTTCTCACAAAGACAGTAACCTAGTGCTGTTCTCGGTACATCATTCCATTCCGACTGACCCCAATAAAGCATTGCATAGATATGAAAGATAGCCAAACAAGTTTCGCCAACTCTGTTTGTTGGTTCAAGCCTGTCCCATCTGGTAAAGTCCCAAGGTTCGCCATTGACCCAAACCCATGCCCCTTGTGCGTTCAGTTCTCCTCCTAAATGTAAATATTTATTCTCGAGTGGGAGCGTATAAAGGATATCCATTGCTAAGTTATTCTCTTCTTTGTTCCGGATTGTTGCTAGGTAAGACGTGTTGTTTTGACAATAACTCAGGCATTCCGTCCACGTGTAGTAATTTGGTGACACGTGGTAACAGGATTCATTAAGTTGCGTCCAGTGTGGGTCGCAAGCATACTGTTGAATAAAAGAGGAAAAAAGAAACAATGACGCTGACAAATAGCCGAACCTCTCTACGCCTGATCCTTCTAATGTAGCAACCAACTTAAGTAAGATTTTTTCAGAACCGAACTGTTATGCTATATCTTTCATATAAAACTTTGAATAGGTTAAAAAAAAAAGAAATCCGAAACTCCTTCAAAACCAGATGTTCACCTGGTCCGGATCTGTCCGGATTAAGGTATCTGGCTTGGATGTCAAGCAAATCAAGTTTCACCAATTTATAGATTTAAAAACTAAACCATAATTATATATTAAAATGAAACCACTGTATAAAGTGCATTGGAAGTGATTAAAAACAACAACAAATATTACATTTTATTGGTCTCCTATAAACCAATATCGCACGTAATTTACAAATTTTTGAACAACGATAACTACTCTGTATATAGGAATATATTACAACAGGTAGCCTTAAAATGACTATAAATTAAAAAAACAGGGAACTGTGCCTCAGTTTTTTGATAAAGTACTCCGTTCGTTAGATATTTGACTTTAAAGAAATTCCGTACCCAGAATCCCGCTGTTTATTACGTAATACTACATAGATAAAAATGAAAACAAAAATCAAAATTCCGAGGCACGGTTCCCTAGATTAACATTTCCGCTACAAAATACCGAAAATCGCTTTGAAATCCGTCATCAAATAAGACGGCAATATTAATTCGAAAATGACACCTACTGTGTTTTTTTAAGCTGAGCAATTAACAATCAGTGTCGGATCATTATCGTCTCATAAAATCAAGGAATTTGACGCACCCCATTCAATTTTGATAGCCAATCAAAATCGCTTATGTTTACGGTTCAATAATTGAAACCACGCCCATTTTTGATGTCTAGTAAGAGATTTTATAACAAATTTTTGTCATTAATGAATTAATAGTAAGTTTTTTTAATAGTAAGTATCATATCGTACCAATACAATGCACATTACGTTAGAGATGTTTAACGCTAATAAGATAAAGTCGATAAAGGGGTGCAGTATTTACCGCAATAAAACACCATTTTTGAGCGGTCGGTTAGAATTTTTTGTTGCTTGGTATTAAAGTATGATATTTAATCTTTGTAAATAACGTAAAATATCATTTTACGTTATTTTAGCGATTTTATTCAAGCCAGATACGTTAAAGAAAGGTTCCACTGTATAGATTGAACTATTTAGTTACAGAATGAATAATATCATAAGTTCGCCCTTAAATTATGCGACGGACTCATTAAAACATTTCCAAGTCCAAAGATTTTTTGATAATTTTCATCTCGTTTTTTATTAAATCTTTCAGTACAAGCATATAATGTTAACAAAAATATATAGTACCTACCTACCCACTGTTATAATTGTTGATCACCTAACCGCAAACTAATACCTTAGCTATGGTCAACAGTTGTGATACTGTTTGGTAATGACAGGCAAAGGCCATAAGGCTTCTAATTTGCTTAATATGATTAGTATCTGCACCGAAAATCAGATTTCATTTGATTTTCAGAAAGGTGGTTGATTCTAAGACGTATGTCGACTGACCTCAACTTTGATTAACCCTTTGATTAGAAATATCTATTATATAATCGTACAAGAATTTAGTGCTTTCCGACATTTTAAGCCAATCGAATGGTCACAACTAGCATTTTATCTGGACTGTAATCCATGAATAAAGTATTACTTATTCGTGAAGAATCTTCAGGATTAATTGGTGTCCAGCTTTATACACCGATGGCTGTTCATTGGTTATTGATCTGTAAAAGAGTGGTGGCGGGCGGGCGGTCCAACACTAAGTTGGTTAGTGTTTATGCAAAGAAATGCCATAGAATAAATTGACAATTCCCATCTCGCTTCAATTCGAAGAAGTTTCTGAATAAAATCTGATACAAAGTACAAAGTTACATTTTGTCTGAACAAATTAAATACTCACCTGAACACGTAGATATGATATCCAGGAACTGACAGCGCTTGTATTATATTCTGTCGCCTGTACGCTGACTGATCGAGTATCAATCTTGCACAATGAGCCGCTTTTCTGGTAATGGAAAGCCCAACATGACGAATGTTCCCAACATAAATTTGAACATGACATAGCAGAACGTGCTTCTGTAGTAGAAAGTCCAACAGTATCAACCTTGCATTTCAATTTTCTATATTCAAAATATCGCTTAGTACTGCACTTTACTTTGCAGAATGTTATCAATAAAGTACAAGATATAAAGACGGTTGTGGAAATCTTAACGTGCTTTAAATTGGACAACGACATCCTTGAAATAAATGAAGTGACTGAAAGAAATTATAACATTAAATTGAACCCGAAAATAGCCACGTGACCAAGTCCTAGAAATGTTGAATTGCGGTGTTTCCTGGTTCCAAGTGAAGCTTTTAGATTTTATTTACACATCGGTAAATAATTTCAATCCGGAAATGAAAACAATAAAGATCAAATGCTTTGTTTGCGCAATTCTACGTGTCAGAGTTGCAAGCAAAGTGATGACTCCATTCAAATCGTTTTAGATTAAGTCGTGATAGAAAAATGCATGTACATTAAAAACCACGGTAACGTCATTCCTTTGATTTGTCAGTAAAGTCAGGGTCAGTTTGCACGAGGAACTCATGCTCAGGCATCGATGTTATAAAACTTGTGAAAAGCACCCGAGCACAAAAATTAATTCCATTCTCTAAGTATGATGACTGATTAATGTTTTAATACATAATCAGATGCATTTATATGTTGTCACAGGATAACAAATATTTGCATATTGGTGGTCAAAAAACCTGAACCTTACTTGGCAAGCCTAGTATTTCACGAGCTGGGATTTAATAAAACCATCTGACAACATTATTGCACGAATTATAGTTGTATTCATTGACAATGTATGTATATATTGCGAAGCATTGCACTGAAAACAATTTGGCGATCCCAGCCGCAAATATAGCACATATAGTGTGTTCGCTTATCATTTTGGTAATGATTCTATTCATTGTAAAACATAATCATATGAAAAATGGCTAATAAAATATGATGCTATATGCCATGCTAGTCAATAGTGGGATGACACAAAGAAGGGTTCAAATATCCCTTATTTCCATTATGGTTCCAGCTGGTATTGATGGCATAGCATCAGAACGAAGGCCTATGTTTACGGCGTGTGTCACTTAATAATGTAATATCACAGTATCAAATTGAACTTTCAGATGGGCTTAACCATGTCAAAAAGAAAGAAAAAATACTACTTCTTCTAGCTAATCAAGGTCTCGAAACTAAAACCTATTAAGCAGGTCAGAATGACGAAGTATTTTCATAATGTATTGAGAAAACTGAATTTGAAAAAAAATCGATTAATGAGTAAATGTCTAACTTCCGGTTTCTGTTGTGAGAATTAAATCAATTACGCCCCTGCTATTCATTAATAATATAGCTACGAAGTATATTTACCTCCAATTAGCAACGCTCTCGAGCAAAGCATTGATTAAATAAATTGAATTAAAACGGATTTCCTGGTGATATGACCTTCAACGACATTTTACAAAGACGCCCTGGCACTCTGTTTTTCAAATTTCAATACAGGATTGGAAATATCCACAGTTTTGAAAACTCTATTTGTTCGAGTGATAAATCGGTAGAGCTTCATTGTGACCGACTTGCCAAAGGAAAAAAACACACCTGGCTTTCGCTAACACCAAACAACTTTGGGTCGCTAGGTTGCTGAACTAGAGTAGAGGTATGTTCTTTTACAAGATTTAAATTGTTTGGGCATAGATTAAAGGTAGGAGCAGGTGGATGACATGAACCAAGTAAGATACCATTATCATAACGATCGCAAATGTCAATTATGTAACTGTTTAGAAGATGAATTTCACTTTTTTATTGAAATGTCCATTGTACTTTGAAAATAGAAAACATAAATTAAAAAGAATCATTATA
Organism: Lutraria lutraria; assembly: GCA_964023205.1. Classification (NCBI taxonomy): domain Eukaryota; kingdom Metazoa; phylum Mollusca; class Bivalvia; order Venerida; family Mactridae; genus Lutraria; species Lutraria lutraria. Next base: position 7,306,409 of record OZ026835.1, read on the forward strand.
AGTACATTAGTAATTAAATCTTAAATTGATCTTTTGTAATACGAAAATATCAATAAACTAAGAAATATGTCAATTTAAATTTATAAAAGAATCAAAAAAAGAAAAACAGACTTATTACTTTAATCAGGTTGTTGCCCTCTCTCACAAGAGAATATTTATTTGTATATTTACGACAAATTTTTAGCAATATTTGTAAAATATATGCAATTTATTCAAACTTTAAGGAAACTTTTTTTATAAATTATAAGATGCTTTTTACAAAGGTTTTATCTGATATTCTATTAACTTTTTATTATTACGCTATTGACCATTTTTATGTAAAATGTTAGGCACTTTTGAATTTTCTTGAAGAAACAACACGTGGCTGTCTATACATCTACATGTATATAACGGGAAGAAAATATAACCAAGACCCAAAAAGGTTGGCCTCGGCAGAAAATTGGTCGAGTGAAACCAGAAACTTTTTATACGCAAAAGAAGGAAGTTCACAGAAAAAAAACATACAAAGAAAATACCACATACCCCAAAGTACCACCTACCCCCAAATACCCCCCAAGATGCGGGCATTGGTGGATATGTTGTTTATCAGCACATTCGGTAATTATGGTAATTTCAGAGTCGCCCAAGAAAGAAGAGGGGGTTGAGATACACATTGGAACCTGACATTTGTGTCCCTTCTCCTATTTCAAAAAGCTTTCCTGATACTTTATCGTGCCCAAGGTATGCATCGATACAAGCCAGGAACCACCAAATATTTATTCGTATTTGACCTAATGATGGGTTCCATTAAAATTGAAATTATTCATCAAGTATATTACGAACAAATAAACAACACATAAAAGTAATAAACAACCCCTCAATCAAATATTACATACCATTCAAGTGAACTTATGTAATAAGTGGAAATGTCCTTCTTCCACTGCGTTCGTGTAGAAGTTCGTCGGTCTCTGGTTTCTTCCATCCGAATTGCCTTATCGATTTATTTTGCCCAGATTTGATAGTTAACAAGCTATTTCATGGAACTATCATGTTTTTGAAAATGTGTTGAAATCTCCTCAACTGGTCCGTATGCAAAAAGTAGTCCCGTTGCTGTGCGGTTTGAGTCCAGAAATACTTAATGAATGTATAACGCTCTTATGGAGGCATCTCCCGTACGTTATCATGACAGCATGTACAACTTGGTATAAACAAATAAGATAATTGCATGTGTTGTGTTCGTATCCTGGTAATGTATTACAGTAAAACCCTGAAACCCGGACTCCTTGAAAACCGGAATTTCCATCAAAACGGACAATATTCCAGGTCACATTATTTTGTTTTCGGATTTTTTTATCAAAAGTTCTGTGAAAACCGGTATTCTCAGAAAATCGGACTTTTGGCCCAGTCCGGGAGGGGTCCGGTTTTAGGGGTTTTAGTGTATAATGTAGCGAAATACAGTAAAACTTCACTTTACGAACACCTTAGTATCCATATCTCATTGCAATGACCAGTTATTTTATGACCAATGATTTTTAGACCATCTATTTGGTCTGAAAGGTGCTCTTAATGTTACTGTAACTTTTATAACTACTGTAAAATTAATTATAAATAATACAAAATGCATTTCAAAAGCATTACAATCGTTTTTTATTGTTTCTACGTCTGATAACATAAACGCAATATTATAAGTCCTTGATAATACATAATGTTACTGTAATAAGTGAAATGAGACAGTTTTCAATTTCTCAAACTTTATTTAAATTTTCATAGTTCTAAGGGTATGACCTACCGCGGCCGTGAATCGAACCCATATCACCAGGTTACCAGGTCAGCGCATCAACCATTGGACCGAATCCGCGGTGTTCTTATATTCGATATATTTAATATAGAGTCCCATTCAGCTGTCTACCACATAGTTCACCAGGCCATCCTTAAAAATAGTTGGTTAGCAGGTACTCGACATGGTCATTAAAAATTCCCCGGCCAAACAGTTTGTGACTCCAAGACATTCGTTCTTTACTCCTACTTATCGTTTTCAGTACACACATATAGTATTACCCCAACCCTAAATAATGCCTAGGTTAAATTCTGTGATTGCATATCATCGTGTATTTTAGGATTGCCTCAAGTGTACATCATTTATTTTCTGAAATGCAAGCAGTCAGTGGTTCAATGAAAGTCGCAAGCGCTGACTTCTCACAAAGACAGTAACCTAGTGCTGTTCGTTTAGCATCATCCCATCCAGACTGACCAAAACGCGTTGCATCTACAGGGAAGATGGCTAAACAAGTTTCATCAGCTCTATTTGATGGTTCACGCCTGTCCCATCTCGTGAAGTCCCAAGGTTCACCATTGACCCAAATCCATGACCTGTGTGCATTCAGTTCTCCTCCTAAATGTAAATACACATTTTTGAGCGGAAGCGTCTGAACAATACCCATTGCTAAGTCATGCTCTTGCTGGTTCCGGATCGTTGCTAGATAGGCGGTGTTGTTTTGACAATAATGTAGGCATTCGGTCCACGCATAGTTAGTTGGTGACACGTGGTAACAGGATTTGTTAAGTTGGGTCCAGGATGTGTCGCAGGCATCCTGTTGAATACGAGAACAAAGGAAACAATGAAGCCATATACGGTAAAACCAGTCTTATCTGAATACAGCTAGTCTGTCCATCACACATAAGTGCGACTTTGTTGGTACCAATTCTATGCGATATCTTTCATGGAAATCATTTGTATAATTCTTTTAAAAAATATATAAGAAAATTCACCCGGAATTCTTTCAAAACCTAGGCGCTTGTTGAACTATATGTAGTTGTAAGTTCAATTTCCATGAGTACTGTAAGTACTTTGAATATAATTTTGGGTGGCGTTACGGCAAACACATTTTGTAACGATAGCCTAAACTATAGTACAGAAATAGTTTATTTGTAAATAAAGGCATTCGACTCAAAATAAAAGATTTACAATGTATACATAATGGTTTATTTTTTAACACATAAGATTACATTTGTGCATGAATACAGAGTTATGTCGTAAATATTATAAATAGGTTTATAAAATTTTACTCACATATTTTTAAGAATGAGATGATAGTAATGTATCAAGATGTTCAGAAAACAAAAGTGAATATTAAGTATTTTCCAGTCTCATACCATGCGAATAAAATTTCATTTCTTACATCTGCATATTTTGAACTATGAAAGAAAGCATGACATTCACAATCCTGCTGAGTTGGCATTTTTTCTACCAGTTCCAATCTAAAGTTTATGATTTGACAATCTTGACAATAAACTTAAATTGTGTATCAAGTAATCGATACGTACTTTCAACATCTAATAGCGCTAATAATGACATCTATTAGACATTTATAGAAGCATGCCAATCAACGGTTTTTCATTTGAGATTGACGTTTTTAAGACCGGTGGCGGGCCAACACTAAGACGATTAGATAATTCAGAATACGGTAACCGTGCTCATTTCGCTTCGTTCCCCTCGCATTACTTACGTCATTTTGAAGATTTTATTAATAAAATCTGATACAAAGTACAAACGTACATTTTATCTAAACAAATTAAATACTCACCTGAACACGTAAATATGAAATCCAGGAACTGACAACGCTTGCATTATATTCTGTCGCCTGTACGCTGACTGATCGAGTATCAATCTTGCACAATGAGTTGCTTTTCTGGTAATGGACAGCCCAACATGACGAATGTTCCGAACATAAATGTGTACATGACAGAGCAGAACGTGCTCCAATAGTAGAAAGTCCAACAGTATCAACGTTGCATTTCAATTTTCTGTATTCAAAAGATTGCTTTGTATAGCCATTTACTTGAATTTTGCAGAATGTTATCAAGAGAGTATAAGATACAAAGACGGCAGTGAAAATGTAAACGTGCTTCAAACTTAACAACGCCATCTTTGAAATGAAACAGCGACTGACGGAGATTAAAGGTCAATTTAAACCCTAAAATAGTCACGTCAAGTCATAGAAACGTAAGATTTACGGTATTTCCTGGCAACAAAGGAAGCTTTTAGATTTTATTTATACGCCGGGAAATAATTACAACCCGGACATGAAAACAATGAAGTACATTTGCTTTGTTTGTAAAATTTGTCTCGTCAAAGTAGCAAACAAAATGATGACGTTATTCAACGCGTTTTAGATATGAGAAATTTATTTAAATACAATAAAAGTAATTGCAAATACTGGTCTATAATACTCATTCAGTATAAAAGCAATACAAACATTACAGAAATAAAGAAATATATACGAGTATACATAGAATACAAAATCATGCACTGATAAATCAATACAATACAGTCAGTGATTGGAGATACATTTACATGAGAATTATGAAGGAGGACATTAATTTTGTGGAGGTGTGAATAGTCTCTTTTAGGAATAAAACTAACTTAATAAAATAAAAAGTGTATTGTTTGCTGTAAGATGTTACAGAATTTTGTTATAGATGACCAAGGAGTATGAGAAAGTTTTTCTTCTGTTAAATGACTATTTGTGACAATAAAGAAGGAAATAAAACTCTGATTCTACTTATTTTAAAGTACACAATTGACATAATCTATTTTCATTGGCAATTTCTATAAGTTATTGGACGAAAGTCTAAAAGATATACTAGAAATGATTTTTAATGTAATCGGTCTACGAAAAGTCATTTTTGAATTTACTAAAATAATTTAATCTGGACATGGCGTTAATATGAGTTTTCCATTCTTGAATAAAATTATCGAGCCTGGTCTGAAGTTATAAAACTCGAGACCGGTCTCTTAATTATGATCAGACAGTAAGGATATTATTGATTCATTAGTCTGACACCATAATTGATCTGAATATGTATTCAAACATGAATCTGTTTCTTAAACCATAATAAGTTGAAAATTCAGCTCGGTTTTATAACCTCGGGGCCAGTATTATTTTGGGTAAGGAGAGATAATTGTAATTTACGTTATTGGTTTTTCTAGGATATAAAAATAGCCTAAATAGTCAATTGAGTTATTCATTTTAAAAGGCCAACTATTTGTTTAAATTACATTGCTCATCATATTTTTTCTTACACAGGAATCATATGTCCACACGAGTTTTGCCAAATTTTATGGATCGTTCCCTAGCTACTATATAAAGTGTAAATCTTCCGAATTATCTAAGCACAGCAACATTAAGTGTGTTTGAATTGGATTGACATCAATAATGTTTTTGCAATCTTTTCTACAAAAAGCACAAGAACGCATGTAAACTGCCCGAATTGTCTGGAAAACTTAGATAAATTGGATGTACATAAAAATAGGAACAAAGTTCAGCAAAAAGAGTTATTGAAAGTTAGTGAGCAAATGACCGAAATACCTTAATTTACAGGTGAAATTTAGAGATTTTCTCGCCAAATCTTCGTATCAGTTGTCACGTGATTTAGCTCTCCGAATGTCAACATGGAACGAGTCCATGACTTCTCAATAATCTGCCACATAGAGCCGCTTGACTTTTGTTCTTATTTATTTCATCTGATTTAATACCATTTTCAACATTATTTCATTTATATCGTGGCGGGCTGTTATCCTAACCAGGTACCCTGGACTTCATTTAGTACCCGTACTAACCAAACTCTGCCAAGCTATGCCACATAATTCAGAGATGGGGACAATTTAACATAGGATATAATATCTTCAGTCAAATTTGTCACGGACTGTGTGATCCGTAGACAAAAACTTTAACCACTGTCGACCTAACCGGACGGTCTGAGTTCCGTTCATATCTAATGGTTGAAGATTAATTTGTCAATGCAGTTGTCGTTCAGGACATGTTTTCTTCAAAACATTGCGTCGACGACCATTTGTCCGCCACTGCTGATCGATCGTCGTAAATTAAGCATTTCGTTAAAATGTTTTCAATAAAGGGTTGTTGTATTTTATTTCATTCCTATTTTATTGTAATATTGACTGGACGTCAGTTTTGACACGCAACGATTTTTTACATTCATCAGTCTCGGAGCACATACGGCCCCCAAAATCGACCGATGTACAAAGTTTAAACATGTTCCCCCCCCCCCCCCCCTGTCGATGACTAGGAGAAAATGCATTGTCTATTTGTTTGTAAGGATTTTTATTTGTTGAAACGGGGTATAAATCGTCGAGACTGGTTTCCTCGTGCATCAGTAACAGTCTGACGTCGACTCCTCATGCTGATAATGAGCCATCGAATCTGAAATTGTGGGATTCGAGCCCATCCTTCCGGAAGTGCTCCTCTGAATTGTCTGGTGGATGTTGGCTGGAGATGGGATTTAGGACCGGAGATTGAGCGGGCCAATACATTCGAGCAATAGTTTCCCTTTCAATGTACTGATTGGTGTCAGTGTCCTATGAGCACGGGCATTATCGTCCATGAAAATGAACTTCAGGCAATTGGACCTACTTATGGGCGAACATGAACTTCCAAGATCTCATATACTTACTTCGCAGCTGTGAGCGTGACATTTAGAATGACTCTGGACTGGAGAGGTTGTACTGTATACATATTTACAGACTCAGCGAGTCAAGCTTCTGTTACTAGTACTTAAATTCGAGAAATTAACATGAATGATAATGAAACGAATATAACATCTATATCTTCATAAAGATATTGTTGTATGTTATATAATGGCTATAGCATTCAATAAACAAATTGCTACAAAAAGTGTCTTCACGAAAGCCCTGCTGATTGTCGACTAGAATGTCATTTGCATCTAGATGATCAATGGTGTTACTGACCACACTGTGTTCAAGTATTTTGCACGCAATATAGGTGAAAGACACGGGTCGATAATTGCTTGGCTTAAATCCCCCCCCCCCCCCTTTTTAAAGACTGGGTGACATTTTCATGATTCCAATCAGATGGTACAAGACCGGATAGCAGGGATTTATTATATATAAAAGTGAGAATGGGTGCTATTTCTTCAGCACATTCTTTAAGTATTATTGTTTTTATAGTATCAGGGCCAGAGGCTTTATGAGTATTAAGGTTCCTAAGTAACTTAGCAACGCCCTCTTCAGACACAGTAATATCTCAGGATGAGGACTTTTGCCAAGGTTAGGAAGGTCAGTATCATCTGGTTTGGTGAATACAGAGCAAAACTAGCGATTTAAAATGTTTGCTAATTTTAATACACCATTTTCTCTAAGAGGTGCGACACCACATGAGTATACATCTCTACGGTAGTTTTTTTTAAATTATTATTGCAGCAATTTTTTAAACATGAAACATAACGAGACTAACCTTTTACATTCAATTTTATTATTGTGCTACAATTATATTTTTAGAACATTTTATTCCATGATGACAACATCCACACATATCACAGTCATATAAACAGAGCTATATAAAACATAGCCAATCAAAACCTGACTATCTTACACTTCAGCTAATCAGAACAGAGATATCTAACAATACAGCCAATCAGCACTTGACTATCTTACAATTCAGCCAATCAGAACAGATGTATCTAACAATACAGCCAATCAGCACTTGACTATCTTCCAATTCAGCCAACCAGAACAAAGATATCCAACAACACAGCCAATTAGCACTTGACTATCTTGCAATTCAACCAATCAGAACAAAGATATCTAACAACACAGCCAATCAGAACTGGACAATGATAATAATGAAAAAAAAACGCAATTTTTATTTTTTCATTGATAATAACGCAACATCAAAACCTTTTCTGAAAAGCAAAACCCACCACCTTGAAACTTCTCTCATTGTCACTTAATTAAATAGTTGTTTCAGCACAATAACATTCATAAATACGACATCTACATTAAGAATAAATTACAAGACGAACGGTCACAGTCATGTACATTTATTCGAGAAGGTCTATATACACATTAACCTTTCTAAATTAGTAACATGTTTTGTAACTTCTGTTTTGCCAATACTTACGTAGAACTATTTTCAAGCCAACTAAGGGGACCTTCTGTCTTATCAATAAGTGTCCGCCATTTTAAGTAGCCACTCATATGTATGTGAAGTTATTATAATGTAGATTCCTAGGCCAAAGGCCTATCATCTTGAAATAAACTATACTAAAACTATACATATTCGCGATCGAGTATGAGCACACTTTCTATGAATTAAGTCAATTTAATAAGATTTCAAAACACAAGCAATATGTTTGAACATTTGAATAGCCATTTCTGAATGGCATCACTTAAAATAAAATGTGTTTACACTGTACTTTGTATTTTGTAAAAAATGTTTTTGGACTTGATTGTTGTTGTTAATATATTGCACTTTATCTTTAGAACAAACAAAAAAGTGCTACCATTGAGGTAGACCCATTGTCAAGTCGGTAACGTAGAATATAGAAACACAGTCGGAAAATAGGTGTTTATTACAACGAGAAGGCCTAGAAGGCTGCCGACGTTTTTGACGTTCGGAATACTAGTAAATGTAAATTCACACGAAGTAAATAACATAGTTAGAGTTTATCACAAAAAGAGTGGGGACTAGAAATAAATAAATATTATCACATGTACAATGTATTACATTCTTAAGACTTAATCAATCCACATTTTGTCTTAAGATATTTAGAACGATCAAAAAGCTAAACTTAAGTCAATAACGCTTCAAAATCAACCATCAAATACCGACATGTAAATTGCGCCGTTTTTAGTCGCATTTTTATGATAAAGCACCAAAGAAAGCAGTATTGATATACATATTTTTTTTCAGCGAGCGCTATCATCTACAAAAGTTACTGAAAAATGTAATTCTCTCTCACAATATCTAAATACATGTATTCACGATTTTTATGATAAACCATGTTCTTTCATCCCAACATCCAAACACAGACCAATTGCACTGAGTCGCTTTATATTTACATTTTAAAATAAGAACTGTTTGTACTCTCTGTCCATTAATGTATAGGGTCCTCGTCAATGGAATTTTCTCTCGGTTTTTCAGAAGTTTTGATCCTAGATTTCTCCAATTGTTGAACTCGCCTAAGAGCATCGCTTACAATGCAAAGTTCACCTTTGACTTCGCTCACGAGATAACCGATACAGCGGGTGTTGTCCAGTACGTCAACACTTGATGTGTACGGATTGTACCGGACTGCAAACGGACGTTTTATAGTGCTGGCAAAATTCCTGAAAGACGAAAAGAAAATATGTTAGCAGTTCTGGTATTTACCAAAGGAAAGCTAAACTAACTAGAGTATTGCTGCTGGACACTGTGTCATTTCATTACGTTGCGGATGATTTAACGCCGTTTTTTCAACGATATTTCAGTTGTAAACGACGAACGGTTCACCTAATCAGTTGAATGGACTGCATTCTAACCAGTACTAAATTACTCGTCCACAAGGTGTCGACAACTTCTCCAAATATGGAGGGAAAACGGCGTTTTGTCAACTTTTCATGGAAGGGTATAGCCTGCCTTCAGTGTACCAGTACTGATAATTATTGTTCTCTTCAAGTAACTGCTTACATATAGCCATGTGGATCATTCGACCAAGTGGTACAGAACGAATGACATTATACGCAACGACTAAAACCAAAGTTATAAATAGTTCATGGTGTTTTAATTGTTATTAAATGAACTATGAACTGAACTGAACCAAACATTGGAGGATAATTAAGTCAAGCTCTCAGTTTACAAGCTTATTCAACATTTAATGCATTACTAAATGAGAAAGAAACAGACACACATATAGCCAACCGGTTTCCACAGTCTCATGCATCTGAATGTATGAGCGCTTGTGGCCTGCAGCCCAGCAGCACTTAGAAGGACAACTAACTATCATATGGAATATTTGTTAATAAGCTGAACACCATGAACAAGTCAGCATACTGACAAATTACGTTGGTCCTATAGGTGAGAATTAAGACGCATATTCAGTGCAATGACATTTAGATTTTGAAGAATAACAAAGACTCGATAATTACTTAGAAAGAATTTGAAAACATGTATGACGTATATTCGCCTTCTAAATGGCAGCTAGGGCTAGGCAATGATGGTCGTAAGTCGTAAATTTAACTACACACGAAGTTATACATTCGCAATATTCATGACTTTAGAAGTGCTGTGATGCGCCATTGTCTTTTTTCATTAAAGCAATGACGTAATCATTGTGCGTGGGCACTGGGTACTATGTCTAAAATAACAGCTTTTAGCCTTTGTCATTCTCTCACCTCATTTGTTCTTTGGCTTCCTCAAACGTCTCGGTAAAGAAATACACATCTTGAAATGTAGTGATGAGACATTCTTGTTGCGAAGTAGTGATTGGATCAAATGGTTTCTTGACGGCTCTGTCAGTCAGGGCATGCTGAAATACACCAGTTTCATATACAGTAATATCCCTCATATTAAGAACATATTTACGTGAGTTAAGACAGTTTTTTTGTTTCATTTCAATGGGTTTAAACCGTTTTTCAACAGTATTTCGATTATACGGCGGCCAGGGTCCGTATTCACAAAGCATCTTAAGATTTTCTTTAACTTAAGTCGAAATTTTTACTTAAGTCGAAATTTTTTTCATGGTAAATGTTTGTAAACCAGTCATGAAAAGTGTGAAAATGATTTTCATTTTCATAATTGGCATCTTTAGAACAAAGATAAAATCATATTATTGTGATTTCTCCTTTATATTAGTACAAAAGAGTTAATGAAAAAGTCGGATTTAAGGAAAAATACAACTTAAGTTAAAAAATTACTTAAGATGTTTTGTGAATACGGACCCAGGTCACCTTACCAGTTTTTCTGACAAGTTTGGCATAGTGAAGTTCTAATTGTATTCCTACACAATTTTGTAACATACCTTGAGCTCGCTTATAGAGGAAAGTAGACCGGCTCCATACACTCGTAGTTCCCCATCTTGTTTACATAAACCAAACTCCACCGAGAAGAAATAACACTGAAAAAGGGAGTAAACATCACAATAATTACATGCTCTATCAACGGAATGTAGGTAAAAACTTTCATTTCCAAAAATGTTCGTCATACCTTAATCATTTATCGGCCACGCTTGCATACGGGCTAATAAATTAAAAAAACGACCAATATTGAGCAAGTATCTGTTGACAAAATTGACCAAATTGTACTTGGATTAAAGGCATCATTGCTTCCTATTGACTCTTGTTTATGTGTTTGGTGTAAGTGTTGTGTCCCTAGTATCATATTACAACAAGTTGCTAAAATTCATTAAGTCGTAAAGCTTACATAATTACATTTCCATAATTGCGCACATTCCAAGCAAATCATTTATGTTTTTGCTTACATGTAAATAACTCAAGGAAAGGACAAAGTTTAAAAGCTTTCCGTGTGGCACGAAATTTCTACTATTGTTACACCGAATAGTTTTTAGAATTCAAATAATTGCATCCAGCACTCGTGTCTGGTCCAGATTGACCTAGTACGTATTATAATACAAATTATTATGTCCTCTGTAATTTCAACTAAATGATGGTCGATTCATGGGTGCCTTCTGAACTTTTAAGGTTAGTTTCGCCTAAGAAAATGAGCTGTTCTTTTGCACGAGACAGAGAAAATCTTCACACTACTCCTTAGTTTCAAAATTGTATCAGGAAAATATTAAGGCAAGATTTGTTACTATCACAGAACAAGATAATGGTAGAGGTAAACCATACATACTGTGGCAAGTTTTGTTACTATCACAGAACAAGGTAATGGTAAAGGTAAACCATACATACTGTGGCAAGTTTTGTTACTATCACAGAACAAGGTAATGGTAAAGGTAAACCATACATACTGTGGCAAGTTTTGTTACTATCACAGAACAAGATAATGGTAGAGTTAAACCATACATACTGTGGCAAGTTTTGTTACTATCACAGAACAAGATAATGGTAGAGTTAAACCATACATACTGTGGCGAGTTTTGCTACCTCATCATCAGAGGCTCCCAGGGAAGATAAGCCAATCTCCTGTGAGAACTGGGCGAAGCTAGGGTCAGCTAACAATGGGATGTGACCCATCAATTCATGACAACAATCCCTGAAATACATGTATAAGCAATTTCTTCTTATTTTGTTTAATTCCACAAGTTAGAATATATCGATATATTTTGATCCGCACTAAAGAGAGATTGACCCCGTCCCAGCGAAATACACGAATTAGTAAGGCTAACAAATTAATGTATAATAAGCAAATTTAATCGAAAAAATACTTCATAAAATAATTACCCAATAAATGACAATGATTTAGTTTAAAATCAACAATATGAAGACCTTAATAAGACGCAACTCAATCAGAGATGGCATACTTGTGAAGTACAATAAGGTCAAAGGGAGGTAACTCCAATTTGCCATTAGCTCCACTGCCTGGATACATATGCATTAACTAACTTTAAGCATTTTGTAGAAAATGAGTTTCCTTTCGTAAAAGAATATTGAAATTAGGGAATTAATTGCATGCTGCAAGAAAGCAATTTTGAACCATCAAATTATGTGTCGTTACCCTTTCAAGGGCTTGTGAAACTGTTGACAAAAAAAAACATGCATCAGGTTTCCGCTAGCATCCATTTTGTATTTATTATCAATAGATTCTCAAAATATATATGTAGTTTTGAGATACATTTCTTACGGATATTAAAAGCCGGGTAAAATATTGACAGAATTTGATACTGAAAAATCTGGTTTCGGCAAAAAAGATCTGTCGGTTTAGCGGAAGTCAGGAAGGAGAATTTTTGGATAAGTAACTTACGGTTCCGGAGTATACAAAGGATCTGAACCATGACGGATATACTGAGTGCAATGGAATACACGAAATGCTAAACCCGCTAGGAAATCTCGTGCAGACAAATAACCAGCAACTGGTCTCACGGCAAACCCTGTCCTGGCTGAAAAACACAAAATACAACGAATTAATTGATATGAACTGTTGTGGATTGTAGATTGAACGTTAACCCGTATGGCGCCGGAAAAATCACCCTATATCGCGCTATTGCAACTTTGCCGTCAAGAATGTAATGATGTCCGAAAATTGTTTAATAAAATGTCCTGATATTATGTAACAGAACACCAGGGTTATTTACTAGTTAACATGGTCTTTGAGAGCTAATTTGGCCCAAATAGTCTATTTTCATTAAACCTCATACATGAAGTCGGCCAGCTTAAGGCGCAATTTTCTTCATTGGAGCAATACTATTTGACAATAAGTAGCGTATGGTAGAAGATATCATTATAGCAACAACCAAGTTTAGAACAATCATGTTCAAACAACACAAAAACAATCGATACTACATGTATATCAATGTAATTTATATTCATAGAAATTCTAACATCCTTGGCTAATATGTTCTTCACCTAGCATCATCATGCGTGGGAAACGATTTTGTTTCTAAGAAAATATCTGTCTGATTCTATAATGATTGTCATAACCGTATAGAATATTGCCGTATCGTCTAATCTACGCATATATTTATGCGCAGGCGTCCGTCGGCAGTTAATCTTCGGAATATAATTTGCATTAACACATTATCAGCAACATTTCGCTGTCATAAAAGATACAGTACATTCTGAAATTTACTAGAATAATGCACGTATCTCAAAAGGCTACTTTATACAAATAGTTGGACTCACATCCCAAAAGCAAACCCGGAAACTTTTAACCGTACGAGTCGTTAAATAGGACCAAACCTGAGTAGTCGACCATCTGTGCATAGAGGCCAACTTGTGAACTCATGCTACTGCTTAGTACGCATTTATTAATATATACTCAGCGTCACTAGAAACTTACCACCCTACACACCCCTATATATTTCAAATTTTAACATCCTGTGTAAACTGCTTTATACAATAGTTTATATGACTTGGGTACCAAACTATGCTTATCATTTTAACAACACTTCACCGAGTGCAATATAAAAAAATCAAATCAAATGTATGGGTGGTAAGTTTCTAGTGACGCCGAGTATAATATGATTAAACCTCTGAACAATGTTTTACCTTATATCAGTCATTTCCTTTAATAGTCGTTGTTTACAATTTTTCCTATGATACGTTTTATCGTTATTGTTATATTAGCGGTTCGTGAACATTTTCTTTTTCTGTTTTTATGATCGTATTATTTCCACTGAATTCCATGATTTGCAAATTACGGCGTGATTATCAAGTTCGTTTACTGTCGTTGAAAAAACTATCCAAATGTCAAGTTGCAGCATGCTTGTTTTCAAAACGTTCATATTATTTACGAAAACGTGCATAGGTAAACATTTTCGACCATACGTGTTAATTTGACGAACATGAAAAGTCAAATACAATGTGTATACTATTAGTAAAGTTAGGGCCGTCCCTAAAGTGTCTTACGGTAAAAATTCCATATACATACATTGTATATATATTATATAAATTTGCGGACGAATCGTACCTCGTAAACTCTTCAAAGATGTAAAGAAAAAATAAAATAAAACGTGTTCGTCCTACTATTTGTTATAGTGAAACAGCTCTAAACATGGCATGTTTTTTGTTCTAGCATAATCTGGTAGGAATTTCAGGACGATACACATCTTTAAGACAGCGTTTCACAAATGTTCAATTTCATCGAGTGTTTTCCCGCAGTCGACATGTTACGTGTTATTTTGCCGATGAGTTTTGTTTGAGCAAGTTTTTACTAAAACTTGCTTTGTATTTCACCATCGAAACAAGATGAGTTTTAAATCTGACAGATAACGCAGTAATACCCCACCTAGCGGACACTGCAACATTGGGACTACCGTATTATAATGACTACGGTTAACTGTGGCCAGATATAGTCTTGTGAAGGTAAATCTATCAATAATAAAAATGATTACTAAGAAACATTTAGGTTTGTAATTATAATAACAGTTTAGTCATTGATGCGAGGTTTTAAATTATATGCTTTGGTGAGGTACATATTGCCGTAACAACTCATTTCCTTACATTCTTGCAAACCATGCCACTGAGTCCAAATTACTAAAGTACACCCTAGCATAGTGCAAACGTCATGTTTTGGTCATAGACAGACTATGCCCTTAGGAAAAGCCTTTGTCGAATACTGCTCGGTGCTAGATCAGTCTTCAAAACACGACTTTCTTTCCGGCGACCTGAATTTAATTCCGATATGTTTCGCCGATTATAAACAAATTTCATAACGGACTTTGGTGAAAAACTCACTAAGTCACAAAAGCAACGTCAGCAACAAAGTGCCAGGCCCCAGTTTCACGAACAAAATTGAGTAGAAACTCAATAATGGACTCAAGTATTTTTTCTATCTAGAAATCTTGTGTCACTGACTAGAAATGTTACCATTTGTTTTCTGATATACTTAGAACATGTTTAACATGCCAACATAAATTATTTTTGGTTCAGAGGACAAATTAAGGCTCAAAACTAATTTTTCATTTGAGTCGAAAGTCCAATATCCAATAACAGACTCAAATCATTTTTATTCAGTTATTCCATATCAAAAGACTATTGTTGGATTGTGGGAAACTGTTATAAGACCATATTTGTACCTTCTTTTAATGCCACTTTTAGAATGAAATAATTAATATAGAGAAATAATTGTTACATTAAATAAGTTGAGTTTGAGCAAAAACTTAAGTTTTTTTGTGAAACTGGGGCCAGATCTCTAGTTCCTACATATAGGTAGGTCATATGTAATTGCTGAACAAACTGCATTAAAATATTCCAAATGTAGCGATTAATTAGCGAAAACTAAGGTTCGGGTCGAATCGACATTTTGTCAAGGATGGCCAAGTCAATACAATGTTTTTTAGCCAATTAGTCAGTAACCTATCCTTTGGACAATACATCATCACGTGACATCATTATGTTTTTCGCATTCTGGGTGAACGTGATATAAAAATTACATTTATTGAAAGTATGTCGATCTACTTACTAATTAAGTACATGCACATGTAGAAGTATTGCAAAACAAATCACAAAATTTCATCGAAAGGCAATAATTATCAAATAATTATTTTACTTGTAGTGACATAATAAACACTAGATCAATCTTCGTTATTATCATCTTATTCAAATAGACAGAACAGCGTCACACATTGGGACAAATTAGTAACACAAATATGTTATTAATAAATAAATCGACGTACAAGTTATCAGATCTGAGAAATATTTGTATAAATAATTATCAGACATGTACAAATTGGTATTTGCTTTGAATTATTTGCGTTTCTCATTGGAAAATAATTATTGTCAGTGTTTGTTCTTGTGATAAACTTTATTGATGGGATTCGGGTTCATTAACAACTATTTTCGCAACAGCCATTGATACTAGTATTGCGTAGCCTAGCTAAGGCGAATGACATAAACGGAGAACGAACGGCGCAACACATTATTTTTAATTACTGTACCATATTCGCTCATTGACGTATTTGAGAACAAAAGGGGTGGACTATGTTTTTAAGGGTTTTAAACTTTTACAGGAAGGACCCAGGTGAACTCGTATCGGTCAGGGGCCTTTGATAATCCTATATGTACATTATCGTTTCCTTTATGATGAATCATAATTTGTCTGTTTTTTTTTGTGTTGGCTGTATCATAAGTATGCCTTAAAAAGTTTGCGTTATAATATAAATTGTATGCACCACACTTGCGAACAAAGAACATTTAAATAGAAATGATTTACTTTTGTGTTTTTCCCGCTGACTGTGTACACAAAGTTTACCATATCGTCACCCGAATCTTATAGTGAGCTATCTACTATTTTGAAGATTTTGAGATTTTTACATCGTTGGATTTGTCTCAGAGAGAGCTATCTCCTCGTGCCCTTGTTTTAGCAATTGGTGCCCCCGTTAAAAAAATGTCAATCACATTTTGCGCTATCTCCATGTTTTTTAATTGACTTTGAAAGTTTGTTGGCCATTTTCTCAAAATGGTAAAAATGGAGTTAGCTCATTATTATTCGCAGGCGACGATATTACTATGGCTTTATAGTATACATGTAATTTCAATTTTTAAAGTGACCCTCAAAACATGATCTGATACAGCGCAGCATAAATGCAAAACAACTTCGTTTAGATCCGGATAGTACTAGAATATGTTTTAATGGTATTGCTGCAGATTCAGACGTACAAACAAATAAATAAATTATTTTACCTTTTAAAAATTCAGACACATCTTGTAACTGTGGTATATTGTTTTCTCTGAAAAAAAAAAGACGCACATGTGTCAAAATTGTTGAGAAATTGTTTTATTTTACTGAAAGACCACAAAGGATATTAAAATCTCGCAAAGTGCCTTTTGGTAGTACATCGTTGTTCCATGTTTACAGTAACGTACAGAGTTATGCGATCGCAGAATTTCCGTGTACCGTTAAACACAGTTTTGATGAACACGGTACAATGAAATATCTATACTTTCTCAGAAAAGCCATTTTTATTTCATTATTACGGATACCTTTGAATATAAATATGATAGAATACATGTTACAGGATATGTCAATGTTCAACTGTGATTGTACTTCCGGTATTGTTCAATACTGCTTCTGTTTTCATGAGATATTTACCTGTATCCACAATGCTCTTTTAATAGAGGCCAGTTCCTTAAATACTCTCGACAGGCATGTGTAGGGTAAAGCTTTGTCAACTCCCTAAATACGGTACCCCTGAAAAAATACAAGACATGCTCTGTAAATAACATTGCTAGTGATCGCAGAAAAAGACAATGAGTCGTTATTCATCATTGTGCATTTGTATGACAACTTAATCTAAGATAATATCTATATGAATCTATGCATGATTATAATTATTAAAATTGTCTGGGAAATAATGCTGACTTTCCCTACATTATTTGATAACATTTGGCAATATTCAGCAATACTCAATCTACCAAGCAGAATATCTCACGTGGTCACCAGAAACTTCCCACAACAATAACAACTAATTTCGAGAATATTGCCGCCAAATCAAGCATTATTCAGACGACAAAAAATATCAATATCACGTGATACAATCCTGATTTTATTATTCTAGATTTCCTTTCTATTCCGGTGAGGTTAGTTGTATTGCGATTTCACTGCGGATTATTTTTTTTGTGAACAGTGATGAGCAATTGTACACCGGATGTGACGTCATTTACATGTTTCCGGTTGCTTACCAAGTTTTCAATTCACTCTCTGTATATTCAACCCTCGGGATAGGATCTCCGCTGAAATCAAATAATTACTTAATTATTTATGTATTAGATTACATAATATGATCTTATTGTATATAAGTCTTCATTTAGCAACTTTGATAAATATCATTGAAATGTCTCTATAAAAGCACATGTATACAAATTATAATACAATTGATGCTACCAAGAATATTCTCTTTGTTTGCCAAAAAGCTTCAAGTCTTTCAATGCTTCCTATTTGAACAAAATTCATTTTAGCAGTACGTAACATCTTTGTAGACGTGACTTCATTAGTTGGTTTGTTGACACGCATGCGTTGTGATGCATTTTAAGAACTTCTTCCAAAGGATGATACATTTTATCTTTTATTATAAACTGCGAAATGATACAGACTTAGCTATCTACCGACGGATATAAAACGATAAATAACAATACATAATAATTTCCTTGATTGAAAATAATGTACTCACTGTTTGTAAGACATTGCAATTTTCGTAAACACCTGTCTTCTTTGACGATACACTTTGTCAGTGAATCCCTAAAATAAAATGTGTGGTTTAATACAATGTTTCTTCCTTCTTATTGAATTCTCAAAACGTTGAATAGATGGAACTGATTTGTTTTCTAAATACATATTCAGACAAATTATTCTGTCTGACTAAATTAATTTATCAATAATGTCGTTATTATCTGATTATTGTTAACTTAAAAGACAAATAATGAGACTTAAGCTCGGAGACCGAATTAATTGATATAACCTCGAGGGAACAAGTGTAATATTAAAGCATCTTGCAATAAGGCGAAACGTACACAGCTGAGTCAAAAGCCACAAAGCAATACGTGCACTTGCACGTTCATGGGCTGACAAATTTTATATCAATGATATAGATGAATTGTCATAACAATGCCAAAGGGTATATAGTTCATCCAGAAGTTTGTATACGTTACCGGATGGTCAGCATCAAGTTCTGTTCCGTACATTAACACCCTATCCGCCGTTCGGTCAAGGTCAGCGACTGTCTTTGGAAACCATGGCGACATGGCTAGTGTGTCTAAAATGCATTTGAATAGATTATAGAAAGCATGGTTTGAAACGCGTTTTCAAAAGGGACTAATGGCTTATATCAAAGCCGCTCTCAAAGCCATTTAATAAATGGCTAGATTAGGGAGACTGGTGCTCAAATAGCATTTTCATTGTTAACGTTGGGACTCTAAATTCGCTCAAAATAATATTGACATTTTCAAACTTACATGAAGCAAACAGACACAATATTGAAGATGAGTATAGCTTCTTACGTTAAAGCCTGTGTTGCTTAGTCACATGACTAATTTGTTCCATTCTACAAAACCTTACACAGCGATTACTTCTGTAATCAGTAATATGACCCATCCATCATAATTATATGCGACATTTTACATTCGGAAAGTTTTTAAAAAATTTACATTTAAGCTTAACTGCAATGATAACACCTCAATAAGACCATTTTCATTTGTCCGAAAGGTGGTCATAAGTGTAATGTATAGAAAAGTCAAAATGTTGCACGTCATGCGCAAAGTGACAAAAGTGTCGAGAAACCATTTGGTCAAATCATTCCTTTGCAAGATTATCCCATAACGGCATTTCGTTGGTTCAAAAAATGTTTATTACAGTTTCTGAAGTCCTTACCTAATGGAGACATCGTTCGGGGCGACTGGGGTATGGGAAAATCGTTCAGTGTTATACTAGCCACTTGTTTCTTAAGCCGCTTAATTAGTTCCTGAAGCCGTATGTAATCCGTCTCTAGATCTACGTAGATATCGAACATGGAGTCGTTCTTCGGACTTTTCCTGGATTCTATATGAACGACGTTTATATTATTTTCCTGGAAGAAAAAGAAGAGAGACTTATTTCAGAATGATATCACGTGACCTCATAAGGCAGTCAAATCAGGGTTAACGACCTGTTCGGTAAGGGACTCTATATTCTAACGTAGAGTCCCTGGTGGAAAATAACATAAAGCATGTCAATTTGTAATTCTTTTCTGAGATACAGAAAAACTATAATGCAAAATACGACCGCATTGTACTTGCTATTCTGTAACAACGAGTAAATGTACCAGATACAAAATGTAATGAGTCCGTCCTACTCCAAATTATAGAAAATTCGAAACGAATTTCTTAACATTCTTTCAATATGGTTAAGCGTCAAACTGTTTTAACTATATATATATATATTGTGGTCAATACGAAGCTAAAAGGTGACATATTTGATGTGAGTTAGTAAAAGAAAAGGATATAATTGAAATATTTACCTCAAATACTTTCAGAGCATTCACTAAACACCCGACGGTGTTTCTCAAGGAGAAGACAATCGATGTTGTCTTGCCTATACCACTAGGACTGGCGATCCCTAAGTTTCTTATATTCTCCTGTGAATAAGAATAATTCAGTTGTCAGTAACACGTATATGAGCTATTAACAACATCAGTCAAACATACTGAATAAGTTGGTTAAAATCGCGTCATGGAAACACTCAGGGTTTTTTTCGCAAACATTTCTGCCATTGAAAATTTCTGACCACACAAACGGTATTTCGGTCTGTATAACTTTTTATGTCATTTTATGTTAAGAACATTTATGAACTTTAGCGAAAAAAAGGTAAAATACCTAAGCTAGGTCTGTATCGACATTCAGGGATCCAGTCAATAATGTTTAAAAAATCAATATTAAAATCAATTAAAAATATTTGTCGAATTATGAACTGTTTTGTATTTGTAGTTAATATACATGTGTATGCACGTATAGGATGTTAAACACTCGTTTGCGTTAGTTTTGTGATACCATGTTGTCAGATATGTTCTTTTTATAATTTCTTTAAGAGCCTATTCGACTATTCATCGCCGTCCCAGAGGATGGGGGGGGGGGGGGGGGTAATACAGTAGAACCGGGCATTTGTTTCCCTATTCTTATTTCGGATAGTTTTTCCTGATTCTTTATCGTGTATGGTGTAAAGAGTCGATACGGTCGTCTCATCCCTTTTCCTGTGATTTTCTTGACACATTACAAAGGCTATCCATGGGAAAGACAAAATATGGCCTTTATCGACAGGTGACCTGTATCCGGAAGTGATTTTGTTCTAAATAACCAATCAAAACGCTCTAAACCAAATAACACAAAGTAATGGAAAGATGAAATTCGAACCAAAAGTGAGAAAAACTAACGACAAGATAATTTCAGAATACCATTGCAAATATTGTCCTAAACACGCGAAAACGAATTATACGAGAGTAGACATTTACATATTCATAGTGTAGGCTTTATAAGGGATATTGAAGGATTTGTTCTCTTCTAAATATAGCCACGTGAGGGCTTATGGGATCTTGATATAAATCAAACCCGGACAAACGTATTACCAATCCAAATTCGCATTTTATGGGAAGAATATAATCGTTTCATTCACAATTTCGTCCATTGTCTGAACATGTTCATCATGTCCGGGCGTCCTTGAACTTCCAGATACTGGTATGATATACGGACCAACAGAATTGATGTTTTATTATGTACGTACTTCAATCACTTATTATAAAAGACTTCGGAGTATGAGAAAAGCCTACATATTTAATTAACAAACCTCGTACATTAGTCAGGTAGCTATATTACGACACCTTTAGGTTCTGTTTCGAACCAAGCAAAGGCCTGTTTGTATAAGAAATATGCGTGCTAATATAAATTGCTCAAATGTGCCAGTTAAATTACTAGCATCATATCAACACCTTTGCAAGTTCCTGACAACGTTGGACTATTTATATAATGATGATAATGATTTTGTCAGGAACGACAATTATTCGTCATAAAGTTGACCACGCTTATAGTGAAATCCTTAGACCACGGAAACTGAGTACACAAGAGAACTTCGTTTTTACGAGCACGAAGCTTATCTCGAAGAGATCTCCAAGTTGCAACGTTTTTTTTTTGTTCTGAATTGTAAATACAATTTTCCATGTTTATTACGTGCATCGTTATATCGATTTCTCGAGTACGAATCACGATCCCTTGATTTTTTTGTAATGTCGTTCGCACCTGCCTGTTGGCGAACAACGTGTTTTTAAACGTCCAAAAAATTGACAATAAAAGAACAATGATCTTAGAAACAGAGGCCTTTGTGTGACGAATAATTTAATAGATCCGATGTTATACATGTACTGTGTATTTTCATTCTTTTTAATCAACAAATAAAATGTAATTTTGTATTTGTTCGTAACGAGATATATATTTGTATATAGAATCGATTGATGAAGATGTGGTATGATTTTCAGAGATGTATCAATAAGTATGATCACATAGGCCTAGATATTGCCAATCTTGTAGAATTTGGAGAGAACACAAAGTCAGAAAGGCCTACATGAAAAGAAATGAATGCAAACAATGCTAAAAATGTATAAAAATGATATTAACAAAATTAATGTGAAAAGTGGATTGATCAAAAAGATGCTGGCGTAATAATGGAGAAAACATTTGTAACATACTAGCTAGTGTTAAGATAAATTTGGATCAAACGCTCTCATTAATATTTATGAAACCGTTAAAACTGAAATAGTTTGTAACTCGGGGAGTAAATTCGCATGCCATTGAATTGCTAATAGTCGATAGTTTGTCTTCATCTGATCCCATCTTATGTAACAGTGTACTGTATAATAAAATATTGTTTCAGAATGAATTAATTCGTGGTTGAATTGATCTGACCCGCAACTTTTTTGTATTCACAATCGATGTTTATTTGTTAACAGACAATATCAGAAAGATCTATGCGCGTAAACAAGTCAATCACGTAACGTAGAAAATTAAGCGTTGAAATACGTGATTGAAACTAAAGACCTGAAGGAACTGTTTACAAACTCTGACCATCCCATTGATTTTAATATACAAAGGTGTTTGTAGGTTTGGTCAGTATTTAGCACGACATCTCAACGTGTTTGAGTTAATATTTATTTGAGTTTAAAGCCGTTTTTTGCAAAGAAATGTTATATACGGAGGTCGATTAACCTAACCGGTTTTCCTGGATGGTATTCTAACCAGTTCGAACTTGACCTTCCATTTCGAACCGGCAACTTCTCCCCATATGAAGGAAAATCGACACTGTCGTTAAATTTTGATGGAAGGGTATGACCTGCCACGACCTCGAATCGAACCAGGATCGCCAGTTTGCAAATTCAGCGCACTAAGCACCGGACCACGACAACGGCGTTTCAACATATTTGGATAATTTGGATACTAAAAGATGAATGGATAGAAGATAATGAATACATTATCTAATGTATACATGAGATGAATATACACGCATATTGAGATTATTGTTGTTATTTCATTGGATTTATTTCAGTTGTTTTTCGTATTGTGGTGGGCAGTTATCCTAACCAGCTTCCATTGACTTCATTTAGGCCTTAACTAGAACTTACCATGTTCTACCCGTAACCTTCTCCCAAGCTATCCCACATAATTCAGAGATGGGGGGCAATTAATACATGATGTAGTATCTTCAGTCAAATCTATCTCGGACAGTGGGAGCCTCGCCCGTGGTTCGAACTCAAAACCTCTTGATCGGTAGACAAACGCTCTAACCACTGAGCTGAACGGGCGGGCTATATATACTGTGTGAGATGATAATTATATTTCCATACGTTTTACTAAATGTAATATTTTAGAAGTTTCAGCGTCTACATAATAAATTATTCTGGAGCCTATAGGATACCAACAAACAGATCAAATTATAAAAAAGATATGGCTATACAGTACTTTATGTAGGCATAGGAATTTAATATATATTTTTTATATAATGTCAAGTCTATATGGAAATTCAATTGCAACGAAATACAATGTATATATCAAAACATGTTGCATGCTTTTCTCATCTGATGTGCGTAGATAATGTTAAATGTCCCTAAAAATTGCCGAAGAACAAAAGAAAAGACCTGGCCAAAAAGTGTTCTGTTGTAAATTAAAAGGCATGTGCATCTCTTCATTAATTTGTAAGTTTCAACGCATGCGCAATGAAATAGAATGGTTGAACGAAGGTTACATAAAAGTCAGTAAGATAAAGTTTGGCTTCTTTGTTTTTAATTGAGTTTTATGCTCCTTAAATTTCAACAGTCAGTGTACTAGTCAAAAGAGGCAGACAGTTCGCCTAATCATCGTTCCTTTGAAGAACCAGTACTAGTTTTTCACCCACCGCAAGCAACCGCCCACTTTCTCACGAAAATAGACATGCTCGGTAGCTGGGCTCGAACCTACGACTCTTTATCAGAGAGGGGTTACATTAACCAGCGACATTAACCACTCGATCACGGAGGGTAGTTCATCATGTTTAAACTAAATTCTGAGCTCGGACCAATGCTGAGAATGCATTAAACATAACAATTATCGCCAAAGACATCCCTAGTGACGGCGACCAACACGTCGTTGTTCCTGGTACTGTTTATGATGTGAATGCTGACGCAGAAAGGTAAAAAATAAACTACTATCAGACAAACCTGTAAGAACAAGTTGACCAAGAGGTGAGCTTAAGTTTGGCCTTAATACGGAGTTGGCCTTTTTTTAGAGATTAGTTCATTCGGTTTATTGACTCTATACATATATTTAAAGTATGTAACCAATGTTTGCAAGTGACCATTATCTATATAAAAATATACTCGTATATACTAAGATTGAGCGTACTTTCATGAGTTATCATGATATAAGTCGGGGAAATACAATAAAGAAGAATATGTTGTTTATCAGTGTACTGTTGAAATACGGAACGACATTTTTTTGTAAAAACGGGATTGATGTATTTTCAAATGAGGCGGTAGCGTATTTATAAACGACAACAATTTGATATTAGGATAGGTCGGAGGACGCTGAACTATACGTGATCGAACGCTTCTTCTTCATACGGAAATTTCCCATTACGTTACATAAGGATTAATTTTGACGTGGCAAGATGGTATAATATACTCTTTAAAAAATCTGATGGGTACATAATTATGTACTTAAATCATTACTCTAACCATCAGAAACAACGCTTGTCACACTATCCCATTCGTCAGTTTGAACATCGATACAGTTTAGTGTGTTTTTGTGCATGTTGAGTATACCATCGCGAATATATCGAAACATATTACATAAATAAAATATGTGATCATTCTGCCTAGAATTATAAGAGACTATAAACATACCCATAAGACAACTATTTGACAACTATCATCGAAAACCATCTAAATCAGTCCTTATTTTAATAGTGTCGCAAACGCAAGCGAGAGAATTCCTTCTGCTTCAATTAACCATGCGGTAGAGTTGAAAGTGTAGGAATTTTATTTTTTGAAAGAAAACATGTCTATAAATATTTTCGGCAGTACGAAGCTAAATTTTACAGGAAAATTTTATCCAAGCTATAATAATAGAAACTTTAGGTAAGTTCGACTTTATGGAGACAATAAACGGAACCTTTTAATTAACAACTATACGCATGGTATAATTTATGTAATTTTCAAGAATTAATTTATAAAAACAGACCCGTATAGACAGGATAGGCTAAAAACTACAGTATATACATGCTCGCTATAGTATGTTAAATTTAAATCTTTACCTCAAGATTTTTGATGTCTTGTTCGTCTTCAATGATGATACTGCTACATCGTCTTTTTAATTTAAATTTCTCTTCTTTGCTATAGTCCCTCTTTTCTTCCTTGCTGTGAATTTTCACAAGCCTTCCGGTATTTCGCAAGTAGGCCGCGCCCCGGCTAGACTGGGGTTCCATCCCAACGACAATACTGCGAATGTTCGCGACCCCCGGGTTCGGAGGCGGTTCCCTCGTGATGGACGAACCCCGTTCAAACGATTTGGGTGGTTTGACGGTAGATTCGGTCTTTTTCGCGAGTTTTTCTTTTTCCATTATAAAACTCTCAAAGGCGGCGTGTTTAAGCGCCAGTCGGTACGGTTCCACACAGTTACCCGTTTTGATTTTTTTTATCAACCGAATATGAGAATATATAAATACAAGTTTTATTGTTATTATCGTTCGTCACTAATTTGCAGCACAATTAAGTATGGAAAAAATGTATTTCCGAGCGTAGCAAAAGTACGTTGTTTTGTTATTTCCCACGTATTATCAACACGTTTTTAACAATAGATACAATGTATTTCATACATCAAGGAAATTCAACAATGAACAATGCGTCACGTAAAACACGTTCTTTTATACCGCTAATAGGCATTTTAATGAACGTGCGAACAAGTCCGAGGATGGCGAATAGCGCTATTGATTGGTTCCTAGCGCCTGCGTAACGTGCGGATACCAGTATTACAACAAATTGACCGACGTCATCACTCCTACTTTTAATATTATTCTATTTGTGTTGCATGTTACAAAATACACACGCACCCATATTATATCCTATTAACACAGAATAAGTGTACTTTCATGCACTGACAAATATACGTAAAAATTATCATCGACACGAGATTAAGCATAGATCTTAAATTTTAGATTTTTCAATCTTCCGTAGCCAGATTCCCTCATTTTGAGGTCAGTTCTGGTCATTTTGCCTAATCAGTGAATGTCACTTACCTTCTCTGTTATAGCTGATGCAAAAAATTCAACTCAGAACATTTCATCAATTGTTTTTATTTTTTAAGTCTGCACATTATAATATAAAATCATTTAAAAAATAATTTAACATGCGTTCGTACTTATAAAGCATCTTGCGTAAAGTATTAACTCGGGGTCTTTGTAGCCAAGTGGTTAAAGTCTCTGATTGGTAATCAGGTCCCTTAAAACGACAAATTTCACATGTGAGGAAAGTATTCAGCCAGCTAAAAGAATGAAGGTGGCCCCACCCAGGTACATGCCTGTCGTCTTCCTCCACCGGGAAGGCTGGAAAATACACGGAATGACCCTGTCGGGTTGGTTCGACTTCAGTTAAAACCCTGGAAAAAAATCTTATCCGGCATTTAACTTAAGATTTGAATTAGACAAGGTTTAAAAATATATAAACATACACAAATCGTCGTACTTTCCTTTAAAAACAAACATGAAACATAAAATATACGAATTTTCTTTTATTACCAGCCTCTGTTGAAGCCTTGCTTATATTGTATATGACCAACATAATTTGAAAATAATGGAAAAAAACTTCAAAGAGAAAAAATGGAGGACATTTTTTTTTTCTAGAAAAATAAAAAAATATAGACGGTCAAACGTACAAATTAGAATTAAAACAACGTATGTAATGCACTGGTACGAATGAAGTGATAACTATAATTTATACAGTAAATTGTGGTTATAGTGAAGTTGGGCTCAGCGAAAAATCTTCGAATTTCCTCTCTACACTCAGAAATTTGTTGCATCTTTATCTACTAGTAATTGAAATAATGAGGTAACTTCAAAGGTCCACATGAGTTTATTATAACAGAGTTGTACTGTATTATAATATACGTAAACTGTAAGTTTAACCATTTCAGTTGAACGAGATTCGATTTGAATGTAAACGAAAACAAGTAGATAGATAGAATAATTGATTGGTTTATGTACGAAGATCTGATTCTGTTTTGTCGTGATAAAACTAAAAAAAACTTGAAATAACAAAATACCAAACATGGTATAGCTGAGAAATAACACGAATTTGAATCATGATATATATACGTAGAAACTTTATTTCAACCCCGTTAGGCCAACTGGCCAATGAGGAAAAACAACATATTTACAAACATTTACATACAAAGCATGCATAGGAATCACATTACAATACAGGGTCAACTCAATACCGTAATTCTTCTATTTTCACCCTCCATTTTTCATGGTAATTACATATGTACAAGTCAAACCTGTAAGTAAAAGCCACCCATGGGAAAGATACAGTATGGCCTTTATTGACAGATGGCTTTTAATCGAAGGTTAATTTGTCCCGAATAATCAATTAGGGTTTTAAAAGAATGGCCTTTATTTACAGTGTAGCTTTTTATTTGGAGGTGGCCGCTAACACAGGTTTGACGGTATTCATTGAGAATAATTATGTATTTAGCTGGAATTGGATTTTTAGCCAGCTGGTTTCGATCGAGGTATTTCTACAATCGGCTCTTAGTGCAGGCACTCCCCACACGTTTTTTTTTCTAATGAGTCTGCTTAGATACAACGAATATGCCAACGTTCCAAGACTTGAAGATAAGAATTGAGAAAGACTGGTTACAGCTCATTCATATTCATTGGTCTATCGATGTTCTCTTTCCCTTAAAAACATGGTCTTAAACACAGTCTGTAATTGGGATTTGTTTCCCCGATCCCAGGAAGAAAAGATCGTTATTTTTATCAGACTTAAGACTGTCCACTGCGTTGTTTTTGTACGGGACTTAAAGCTTACTGACCTTATGATTTAACAGAATAATGATGTTCAGTCCTTATTCTTGATAACTAATCATGGTTTATGCAGACATTATATTACATAAGTATTTAAACTTATGTTGACATCTTACGTAATATTCTTATACGAGGTAGATTGATTTTACATCGAAATGTCAAGCAGCAAATAAGTCGTGTACGTTTGTACGTTTGTTTTACATATCAGTGATCTTCAGAATGACGTTTTTTACCACTTGCTGTTTAGATTTATGAATAAATTTGCATACGTTTGTCTGAATGATTAATCATCTCTTTTTTCAAATTTCATATCTACCAAAAGTAAACTTCCGCAGATATCACAAAAATCACATGTAGGTTCATTTATTTATTTATCTGTTAATTAACATCTCATTGGCAGCTATGGTCATATCAGAGCCGCCACAGAGGGAGGGAAGATAAGCTACAGGACGGAACCGGGCTATTATGTCTCTGCTTATTTTGAATACCTTAATTTCCTGCTTTTTTATCCTCCCCGTGGTAAAACACCCATACACACCACGCCCTTTTCATGTGTATCAGTATAGAAAATTCAAAGGATCAATTTTTATCATAAGCATTTATTTCATTACTTGTTTTAAAAAATTCCTGGATGGCTTATATTGAAAACCGCCTTTATATCAAGTCCAATGTTTTTGGTCATATAGAATGTCTTCAAAGCGAGGTATTACTGTATGTATCGACTATAGATGCATTTTATGTACAGATGTCGTATGTTTATATATTAATTAAAGGGATATAACTCTGAGAACTCCCCGTAGTAACCTGCATCAATCAGGCAGGTACGGAATCGTAAAAGTGCCATCGCTTATACCTCAAAGAAGTTTTTATCATGTTTTTTTTGGCGGTAATGACCGTTGACTATGTCTGTACATTGGTGCACGGCAACATGGAACGGAAGCCAGTCGGTCTAATTCAGAATTTATAAAATTGAAATATGAAAAAAAAAATTACTGCCATGGTAAAATTTATTTAATCACACGAGTGACACGACCTTACATAATGCTTGCTAATGACGTCATTTACGTGTCTATTGCATAAAAAACTTTAAACTAGTCAATGAATTTGACCTTTGAAATTACAAATCT
This sequence comes from Lutraria lutraria, assembly GCA_964023205.1. NCBI lineage: Eukaryota > Metazoa > Mollusca > Bivalvia > Venerida > Mactridae > Lutraria > Lutraria lutraria. Next base: position 7,335,996 of record OZ026835.1, read on the forward strand.
TGACTCATATTAACTTCTTTACAGGCCTACATTTGTGCTTGATTAAACTGAATGACTTGCTGAATTAAGGCGCATGTGTTAAACCCGCTTTGTTTACTGTTTGCATTTTGTAGATAATATATTCACTGATAGTAGCCTTTCTTCCCAGTTCGTAAACATTTGTCTTTCTCATAAATTACTACTATCAGCGTCGGTTAAATAACTGTTGCAGTTTGTCGTGCTCTTTAAAATGTCGATTTTTCTCCGTATGTGGAGAAATTGCCAGTTCCTTATGGAAGAGTAAGTTACACGCCCGTTTAACTCACAACGAGTGTAATTTATCCTTTGGCAAAAATGTTGTGACGAACTTCCGTTCCTCGTTGTGAGCACCCATATTGTTTGTCAGCAAGGTATGTTTTCCCAAAATTATGAAGAATATGGGCCTTTGTGTAAAAATATCGAAATGTAGATAGCTAGCTTTAAGTTTTTCTGAGTACGCACGTGTAAAGATATTGACCAGGATTGGCGTTTTGGATATTATATTTGTTCAGGCGAGAAGTTCATTCTCGTTTTCAAGCCACCCATAGTGACTGCGTCGTACGGTTTTATTATCATATTGTCCACCAACAGGCAATATCTTTACATGTCAGAAATGTGTCTTTAGTACGTTCCCCCGTACACTGATTTAAATCTGTTTACTAACGTTTATCGTTGGTATGGCTGCCTGTATAACACGCAAGTACAGAATAAAAACTGTTTTAGGAGGATCGCATTTGAACTGACACCACATGTTTTGTATGTATGCAACTTGTCGTGCCTTATTAACAATACTGTAACATAATATTATGCTAGTTGACAAATTACAGCTATTTTTATCCAAAAAATACATCCATTGTTCAATTAGCAATGGACCTAGAATAAGAATCTATCCAGAAATACAACTGACACAAATATGTTTTGTTCTTTTTTTTGGAGTCGTTTATTAGTACAATAAAAATAACTAAGACACGCCAAACTTTTGGACCCGATTTTGGACGTAAGAACATGCGTCTTATACACGAGTGATTACGATGTGTATTTTACGCCAGGTATTTCATACACTATTATTTTAGGATATATACAAAACTCGTTTAATCTCATGGATAGTACAAATCACATGCGGTTAACCAATTAATCGTTCGGAAGAACGATTAACCGATTAGAAAAAATCTTGACGAATTGACATGCCTAAAAGCTATTCATTTTCGAACAACACTAAAATTATCTTTTTTAATGACATTTATAGAGATTTTGTCATTCGAATATGACGAGTCAAAATAATAGGGTGAAGTGCATTATTTCTAATACATTTTTAAGTAATTCTTCCCTTAGCGAATACTTCAATGCTAATACTACCTTATTAAATGAACATCAAGATTACTTCATTTTTACCCGTTTTATTTTCTCTGTAAGTGCATGTAACCTATTTTTTTGTAAAAAAACGGTCTTGTCGTCGAAGTTCCTTTATTATGCAATGTGTCGGAGTGTTCATTGATCTTAGGGCCAAGGAGGGTAACTTTGTTTCAAAATTAGAAATGGTTCAATTATGTTTAGTTCCGTTTCGTTTCGCTCCGTTCTGGTCCGTTTCGTTTCGCTCCGTTCCAGTCCGTTTCGCTAATTTCTGCATAACTTCCATCGTTTTACCCTAAACTGGTTCCCGTTGACTTATGTGTACAAAGCCTTTGGTGCACTGCATCATGGAACGGGAACCAGTTTACGTTTTACCCTAGTACTGCTTCCTGTTCTATACTGTTCTCCTCAGCTTTTAACAGTCAAAATCTGTTCTGGGTCCATATTCATAAAGCTCCTAAGGGAAAACTATTCCTTAATTTCCAAATTTTCCTTAGAGTTTTTTTTTATTTTACCTTAGATATAGGAAAATTCATGTTCATAAAGTTCCTCAACTTTAATTTTCCCTTAAGTTGATCACATATTAATGTACCTCGTAAAGTGCCTTAACATTAAGGAAAAGGTAAAGGGAAAAATAAAATGGCCGAAGTATAGATGCTATACACCGATATTTTACAATTTATCAACTTGAAGACAAAGATGAATTGTAGCGAGCCAAATATAGAAAACATAAATTTATTTGATGTGTATTGATATAAAACGTGATAAGTAGTCGCGTGTTCTGCTCAGCTTTGTTCAGTTTAAGTCTTCTCAATTCTGTTCAGTTCGGTTCTCCTATTTGTTTCAATCTATTCCGTTTACAATAGTCTGTATTTCGTATTTTTTTTGTGATTTAATTAATCAAAAACAACTTATTAATTTATATACCTATTTAACGGATTGCATGTATAAAAAAACACTTGATAGAATACACAGACTGTATAAATTTTGTTCAGAATACAATAGATCAATTCGAAAGGCCTTTCCTTAGATATATAAACATACAAAAGAGATAATCAATTTAATTGAATTCTGTAAGTTCGAAGTATATATAAATCTCAAATTATTTACTTAACGCTTGAGATTTAACATCTATGGTCATTCATCAGTCTAATTCAATCTTTCAACGAAACTGTTTTAAGAAAGTAAATCAATCCGAAAAAAGTAGAAGGACAGATAACGCCATATCTCTGGCTCCAAACATCAATTCAGGCCATTTTTGCGCCAACATTAAAATAGTTGAGTTTCTAAGCAACCGCTGCATGCAGTTAAATGAACGTTTTACAAGGAGTGTATATTGTAATTAAAAAATAGGAAGTACCGTTGACACTACATATTTTCTTTTTGTTATTTTTATTCTGGCCCAGTACTTGAGAATGTTCACCCTTTTAAAGATAAATCCATTTTTATTGAGTCACGTAGATAGATGGTTTATACAATATGTGACACTAAAGTATACAAAACTATTCCATTAATTAAAAGCCCTTTATAGGTACGCTTAAAATGTCCATTAGCTGTCGATGCGCTATGAAACAACAAGAAAACATAAAAATTCCAACCTTACAACTGGTTTTAGATTGATCTTATGGGAAGAATTAAAAGATACTGCTACTGGTGATGAATTTGACGCTACTGCTGTAGCCGCTGCTGGTGATTTTAATGTAAAATATGTTGTCGCCGCCGATTATAATGATGAAAATGTCGATGATGATGATGATGTCGTCGATGATGATGATAATGAATATGTCGATGATGATGATGATGATGATGATGATGATGATAAGTTTAATGATGCTGATGATGAATATGTCGATGATGATGATGATGATGATAAGTTTAATGATGCTGATGATGATACTAGTGTAGAGGAAATTGATGATGCTGACGATGAAATTCAAATATCGTAAGCATAAGATTCGACCAGAATACGTTGAGATTAAGATAAGATTTGATTTTAAAGATTGATCTCAAGTATAAAAATAGTAGTAATTTATGATTGCTCTAAGAGAACAATCCGAGTTCCCTGGTACCAGCCGGCTTGCAAGTGATTATATGATTGTATCAATGAAGCTGCTAACATATTGCCTTCTTGAACGACAATTGATCTTAATTTCTACTAACATTTCGATAACGATGTTAAGTACTACGAAGCCGTAAGTTCAAAACTGTATTTATATCGAGTACACACAAAACAATTAATGACATTATCTAAAGCGGTCCCAATCTTATCTACCACCAATCAGTAAATAATCGTTATCTACGATTTGGTGCATTGACGAAGTTTTTGACAAATATTTCATTAGTGTACATTTAATACACAACCAATGAACCTTTGAAAATTTACCGATTGTTTGTTTGAAATTTAAGAAAAAACATACAGAGATGTATTGTCATCATAATGTCAACTGAATGTTTGTAAAAAATGGGAATTTAAAAAATGCCACGTACCGTATTGGTTTTATTTCAAAATTACAAAACCACTAATTAAAAAACAATAAAAAATCTTAAAAAGAAGGGATGTTTCAATGTAAGACATATAGACTTTATTTTGCTATATGAATGGATTAATCATTCCATTGTTTTCGTACCATCCTTGCATTTATTATTTTTTATGTCATAGAATTATTGCATTTTTTCGAACATGTTTCGGGAATGCACCAACTGTTGTATAATTTGGGTGCTATTTTAAGTTCCAATGGATAAATTCATGTATTTGGATATTAATAAAATGCGGAAACTGCTGATAATCCTGGTATTATTGTTCAGAGCGTGGGGTAAGTTTTATTCTTTGTCTCGTAAATAATATCATTTGCTAGAAAATAAACAGCGAGTTATCTTATCTTTTCGAAGCTAGTTCGCTACACGCTATGTTAATGAATAAAAAATTTAAAAATGAAAACGAATGAAAATATCGGAGCGATGACAATTAATAGGACTAATTTATTAAAATAGAGGAGATCGGATTAGCGTAAACCAGGGACATCCTAAATATACCCGATGCCCGTTGCTGGTTTTTTTTTTGGGGGGGGGGGACTCATTATTGTCAAGTGATTGCTTAGAAACGGAAACAATCCACCACTAGTTGAGAAAAAATCTGAAAATGGCATGAAAAATCTGAATTATTTCCGTTAAAAATAATAACTTAGTGATCATTTACTTGGTTCTAAATATTCTTTCGCGCCTAAAATGTGACTAAAACAAATAACACTAAATTGACTTGATACTTAGCCACGCCCTCTTGTAAGGGTCTATCCCCCTGATAAATCACAGAATATTATCAATAAAAAAAAGAACAATAAAAAAATATTTCTGACAAAAAAGTTACCTTTTTAGCTATTTATCGAAACTTACATAATGGTTAAGGGGACATTTGATTTTCAAATAGCAAAACGAAGACAAATACAAGATCCAAAATGGTCCCTTTGGCTGTTGGTGTTCATATTGAAGTTATTTATTTGCTTGTGTTGGTCAAACCTGGCGGTCCGGGTTCGATTCCCGGTCGCGGCAGGTGGAAATTTGACAACAATGTCGATTTTCCCCCACATGGGGGGAAGTTGCCGGTTCCTTGTGGAAGGGTAAATTAGTACTGGTTCGAATTTCATCCAGGAGAACTTGTTAAGTGAATCGGCCGCCTTAAATATAACTGAACAATTGTTGAAAAACGACGTTATACCTAAATAGATAAATGTGACGGTCAAGTCCGTCGCTTCCTTTCCGTAGGCTACATTTAATGAAAAATAAATGAAATTCCTACTTCTTGTATGTTTGATATGTTTGACTCGCTGTACACTTTTAACCTAGCAATTAAATCAGTATTGAATCATTCAAATGATATTGGAAGAACGATGAAATATTACTATAAACTACAGTAAAATCTGTGAACAAAGGCCACTCTTGGGAAAGACAAGTTTTGGCGTTTATGGACCGATTGACTTTATTCGGGGGTCATTTTTTTTAAATAATCAATAATAGTTTTTAAAAGTAAATATATTTATTGATATTAATTAAAAAATCTACGGTCGTCATAAAAAATAGTCGGTCGGTGATAGCGAAAACCAGGAGTTTTTAAAACTTTGTTACATTTACAGTACAACCTCTCCAGAGCGGCCCTCTCTAGAGCAACAACCTCTCAACAGCAACATAAATTTGCTACTCCCACAGGGTGTTCTTATGGAGAGGTTGCACTGTATATAATTAAACGGTCACGAATTTATTGAATCAGCTAGGAAATATTTTATCAATATTTAACGCAGCACGGAATGGTTAGATGTACAAAATGTACTAGGATATTGTTGTCACGTTTGCGTGCCAAAGAAAAGATTATGCACTCTACTAAAAGACTGAAACTTTATCGTGGAGTGAAAAAAATCAATATTTGGGCTGGGTAGATTACTTATCTAATATGCAGGCCAAATGAACACTCTTGACAAGTCAGGTGACTATATGACTTTATCATTAACAACGTTATTACAAGTTAAGTAAACATATTACTCCAATCTGTCTCCGCCATGTCGCAAAACACTGGTTACCGTTCCATTATGGAATGCGTCTAATTATAGACAGAAAACGGGTACCAGTTTGCGCCATGTCGTCGATATCGCAGAAAAGGTAGATTTTCTTGTGGGACAACTTTCCGAAAAGCCAACTGATAAACCGTGAAAGCTTTCAATGCCTATTATTATATAATTTAACGTATTTAATTTATGTAAGAAGCGAGACACTGAAATAATTTATGACATTATATAATGAAAATATATGTGAAAAGTACACGAAAATAATCTATACTTGATAACGCATGGCAAAATATGAGAGTTTTGAGAAAAGAAAAAAATATCTTGCTTGACGTAAGAAAGACTTCCTCGATTTATTCAGTAGCATAATAAAAGAAAGATGCAAGTTTAATTATCAAAAAATATCAAACCGCTTATACACAATGAATTATATTCATTATGTCAAAAAGCATGTACAAATATAACTTACATAATTTTTTCTCCTACATGACTATAATACCTTATTAAAAGACCGCTCATTTTCGGACTATTTTTTCTGTACGTAAACTAGATAATAAGACCGGCTTACCATAGCCGTCATTGAATTTTGTTCCAGTAATTAAACAAAGACCTATTTGTACAGTACAGGTCTTTGAATTAAAAGATCACGAACTTATTGAATCAGCTAGGAAATATTTTATCAATATTTAACGCAGCACGTAATGGTTACATGTACGAAATGTACTAGCATATTGTTGTCACGTCTCAGCTCACGACTTGCGTGTCAAAGAAGATATTATGCACTCTACTAAAAGACTGAAACTTTATTGAGGAGCAAAAAATATCAATATTTGGGCTTGATAGATTACCTATCTAAAATGCAGGCCAAATTCGAAAAATCTCTACAAGAAGACATAGGGCAGACATTGACACAAGGTACTCGACTTATAGACAATACAATTGCTTGAATTAAAGCATCACTTGGAATTTTGTCATCTTCGTAATTGAAGTTAATCATTTGTTTGCCGGCTACAATGAAATGAATAATTTGCAAATTGCAATTGCATTGAAAAATCATTGTCCAAGTTTCTGACATTTTTGGGTATCTTAAATAATCAAGAACATGCAGGTAGTGATGTAAGATTTCAAACCGATATCATTTAAACATTTAAATCGATATAATTGTATTTTTTTAATACGAGTAAACTAGATTTAGCCCTGATGATCGACCTTGAACTTCCTTTTTAACTTTGCGAAAAATGCGTGATTCTCCTACCAAATATAATGGCTATCAAGTTAAATTATTGGAAAATATATGTTGCATGAAGCCAAAGAACTAAACTGTTACCATTCTTTGTAGTAAACGATATTTTTTTATTGTGATAACAAGTTAGTACACGAAAGACAACCAGAAAGCATGATTAAGTCGGATAACATGCGATTGCATGACAGTCCATGCAATGTATGTTTAAATAGTAAATCGTTAACAAATATACGAATATCTGCATACTTTAGACCATAATTCCACCCTTAGAGTTCTAACTATATACATGAAGTATCATTTATTTTACCAGTTTAATTGACTATTGATATAGAACTGTGATAAAAAAATACCAGTTTTTTTATTCTTTCTAAGAGTAACAAAGCGACCACTCCCGTGCGGTTAATATATTAGTAAGCAACCAATCAAAGAACAAATGGACATAAATTCTATTTACGTTTGTTAAATGCATGCATGGTTATCATTTAGGTCTATTTTGAAATATTGACAATAAATGAAAGATTGTTTTATCGATATAACGCGCAGTTAAAAAACGTATCTTATCAGCCGAAATAACTATTGCATCAATAATTATTTAAGCATTACTTACAAAGTTTTATATAATTAAGTATATTTTATATTTGTTATCAAGTTGAATTGCACATATCGATTCCAAAAAATGATACAATACTAATGTTTTTGATCAATTTGAGACAAAAGAAGAATGTATCATTGTGTATCATAATTCCACTTTGCATCATTTCGTATAAAGCATTCTTTATGGCAAACCATGCGAGTTTATATAAATATCACATCCCACATAGGGTGATAGAACGTAATGTTCACCCTTGACAAAGTAATGTCAACCTCGGCTAACGCCTCGGTCGACATTACTTGTCTCGGGTGAACATTACGTTCTATCACCCTATGTGGGATGTGATATTTATTTTATTATACCGAACAAAAAAACAATTAAGAAAGACACTAAATGCAACAAACATGTTAACAAATATAACGAAAACTATAATAGAAATTGAAACGAAGCTTCTTTCTGACACCATAGTTACTTTTGCTGTCAAAATGTATACTGCAAAACCGGATGTCAAACTGCAAGTATATTCTACTAAAGTGCCTAAATTGTCTAGACAAGGTTAGTATTCGATACGACAGAGATGGATTAAAATTCGACACCCGGTAAAATCGCGTGAGCGCGTGAGGGCAGTTTCGTTATGGCAAGCGGGCGGAAATGTAATGTCAGAGGGTAACATTATATAAATATCACATCCCACATTGGGTGATAGAACGTAATGTTCACCCGAGACAAGTAATGTCGAACGAGGCGTTAGCCGAGGTTGACATTACTTTGTCAAGGGTGAACATTACGTTCTATCATCCTTTGTGAGATGTGATATTTATTTTATTATACCGAACAAAACAAATAATTAAGAAAGACACTAAATGCAACAAACATGTTAACAAATATAACGAAAACTATAAAAGAAATTGAAACGAATCTTCTTTCTGACACCATAGTTACTTTTGCTGTCAAAATGTATACTGCAAAACCGGATGTCAAACTACTATTATATTCTACTAAGTGCCTAAAGTGTCTAGACAAGGATAGTATTCGATACGACAGAGATTGTATAAAACCCGACACCCGGTAATATCGCGTGAGCGCGTGAGGGCAGTTTCGTTATGGCAAGCGGGCCGAAATGTAATGTTAGAGGGTAACATTACAGATTGTCACCCTCTGACGTCACATAAGACTATAGAGTAAATAAGTCACGTGAGGTATAATACTACGGATTGTCACCCTCTGACGTCACATAAGACTATAGAGTAAATAAGTCACGTGAGGTATAATAATATATAATGTATACTGGTTTACACAGATATGCTTAAACGGCTTAAAAACGCTAATATGATATCACATGAGAATCCAAGTTGGTTTAATATACAAATGTATAGTCAAACCTGTGACCAAAGGCCACCCTTAAGAAAGACAAAATGGGGTCTTTATTGACGGTTGCCCTTATTCGGAGATCATTTTGAAAATATAACTCGGTTATTAAAAGGAATCATGGTATTTATTCACAGTGTGGTCTTTATTCGGATGTGGCGCTTTTGCAAGTTTGTCGGTGATAACAAAACATGTACTCAAATAAATTACCATTTTGATATTCTTATCAAATAATTCATTAACAAATCAATCACATTCTGTATCAACACGCTGTCACTTTACACCATTTTTCAACATAGAGGTGTAAAATTTTTCAAGTAAGGCACATAAAATGTAACACATTTAAAAAAAATGCTTTTTAATGTATCTGGCGTGGATGTGAGGTCAAATCAAGTTTCACCAATTTATAGATTTAAAAACTAAACCATTATTATGTACTAAAATGAACCCACTGTATAAAGTGCATTGCAAGTGATTTGAAACAAATATTACATTTGATTGGTCTCCTATAAACCAATATCGCACGTAATTTTCGATTTTTTGAACAACGATAACTACTCTGTATATAGGAATATATTACAACAAATAGCCTTAAAATCTCTATAAATGTATAATGCAGGGAACCGTGCCTCAGTTTTTTGATAATGTCCTCGGTTCGTTAGATACTTGACTTTAAAGAAACTAATTACCCAAAACCCCGCTATTTATTACGTAATATGCCAGAGATAAAGATGAAAACAAGTATCAAAATTCTGAGGCACGGTTCCCTAGATTAACATTTCCGAAAACGGCTTTGAAATCCGTCATGAAATAAGACGGCAATGTTAATTCGAAAATGACACCTACTGTGTTTTTTTAAGCTGAGCAATTAACAATTAAAGTGTCTGATCATAATCGTCTGATGAAAATCAACGAATTTGACGCACCCCTTTCAATTTTGATAGCCAATCAAAATCGCTAATGTTTACAGTTCAATGATTGAAACCACGCCTATGTTTGATGTCTAGTTAGAGATTTTTTAACAACTTTTTTGTCATTAATGAATTAATAGTATCATATCGTACCAATACAATGCGCATTATGCTACTGCTTTTTAACGCTGATAAGGAAAAGTCGATAAAGGGTGCAGTACTTATCGCAACAAAACACCATTTTTTGCGTTCGGTTAAACATTTTTGTTGCTTGGTGTTAAAGTATGATATTCAATCTTTGTAAATAACGTAAACTATCATTTTACGTTATTTTAGCGGTTTC